>JAMQGT020006829.1:0-42791 GCA_024447675.2 Pterophyllum scalare
ATATGTCCTCTACTGGTTCCAGTTACGTATTGCTCTTACACCTACTGACATCACAGAGGAACCCTGCATTTGGAAACACTGCTTTAAACTCAATACAACAGACACAGAGAGGCCATCCCATGAGAAAGAAGGTCACAGATTAAAGCTAGACTGCAATATGCCCTCTCAAAGAGTGATGAGGCTGCCTTACACTTTCTAATGTCAGCGGTACTACTAAAACTAAAGCCCAGTATGGTTTAATGAATAAAATGACAAAAAGACTTTGATGCATTTTCACCATCTGTGCACAAGACATACGCAGAGCAACGTGACCCGCTGCACATCACGCCCCCCGATGGCCTTAAATCGTTTGAGTAACAGTGCAGGCAGGCAGTTAGTTACCACACATTTAATTAAACACCACAACGTTGGCTTATCGTGCCTTCTTTCCCAACATCTAAACCCGTTTTGTTCCCTTTTGGAGAGTTTGTGCAAGACGGAACAAGAGCCCAAAAGTGTTTCCAATCGTTCAAAGACGTCGAGTCAGAGTGTAAATGTCAAAGGTAAGCGGCCTCCTTCGTGCACTTTATCCGAAAGATCACCACGGTCAAGCAGGCTATCGGAGACGGAGGCATGGCGACACCTGTCAAGGGTTCACTGCCTGCTTTGGACCTTATGGAAAACTATTTGAAGGTTCCCTAAACGCAGTCTTAATGAACTCAGGCCAACATCAATGGACAGGTTATCCTGAATCCAGCGCTGCTGCCTCTTTGTACTTAAAAGAAGAAGCAGAACACCAACTTAATGGATTGCACTAACCCGTTTGATGTCAGAACTCTTGCAACATTTTAACGCGTATAAAGAAAACCTCGCTTTAATCCAAATTACGCTAGCAAGTTAACGATAAATAATCTTGACAGTAGATATTGAGCATTTCGTTGTTTCTACCGTTAGCATTAGGTTAGTTAAGTTACTCTACCTTTCCTGATAGCTAACATTTCTTGACTAGCCGCATAATATGAAACTAGTGAGCACAGCAGACTAGTTATCGAGGAAAGCATCTGACAGACTTGACCGCTAGCTTGATGTGACCCTGCTAGCTTACAAGCTATTCTGCAGGGTACGGAGCGTTTCCACACACATACAGCAAGGACGGCAAAGGTGAACAAAATTTCGTTCTCCTACTGACCCCGTTGGCAGCTGCAATCTGGACGATCAGCTGAATAGCGTCTTTCATAAAAAACCTGCCATCTCCTCCCACCACCAGAGTGGCCGTCTGGCGCTCGGCGGGCTCGATGACAGAGATTATGCTCTGGATGAAGTTTTCCGCATAGTGCTGGTTCTGCTGAAATACCGTCACCCTCTTTCCTCAGACCGCTCGTCCCGGGCTTCTGGTCCGCGTACGGCTTGGTCTTCACTGTCGTAATTTTCACCATTTTTGACACCCCCACCCCCAGTAAGCACCAGTGGTTACCCCTGTGTGATCCGCAGTCTGGTCCGGCGAGCAGGCGACTGCAGCGGAGGAGCAGCCACACGTACACAGCGGGCAACGCCCCCTCCCTTTCATACGCCCCCCCCTCCCGGTTTAAAGGGAAAGGAGGGCTCGACTCTCAACACCAACACATACGGAAGGCAGAGAAGTCAAAAGTCCTACAGCTTTTCGTCCATTCTTGGATACTGCTAAAAAAAAAAAGATTAATAATAATAATAAATTAAAGGTAATTAGTATAATTGCATTGTGTGAGAAGATGTCTTACAGGGCCGTAGCCAGAATTTTAGAAACACCGAGGACATTATTTAAAACTCACACAACCTGCTCTGTAATTATTTAATTGTTCCCGAGTTATTCAAATTTCATCCATCCCCTATCCTGTCAGTGAGTCACAAGTGTCCAGTAGCCACTAACAGCAGAAACCATAAAACTGATTTGGATATATTCATTACCTCTGCCAAGGAGGTTATGTTTTTTGGAGGGTTTGCATGTGTGCGGGCACATGCCATCCTGTCTGTAAACACAATAAGTCGAAAGGTTTTGAATGAATTCTGATAAAACTTTGTAGGGGTGTAGAGTGGGGTCCATTAAAATTTGGCTTACATTCACCAAGGTCAACTTAAAGATTTATTGGTCTAAATTGACAAAAAAGCCTTATAACTTACATTTCTAACAAATGCGGTGTGTATTGTCAACATATAGAAAGTACCATATAAAGATTTAAAATATGTCACATTTGACCTCTGGCCTTTCCTTCAAGGTCAGTAGATTCATTTGAAGGTCAAAATGATACTAATGCTATATAGAACTATTTAAAGCTATGTTTCTTACTGCCATTGTTTGTATTGACCACATACAGGCATATAGGGGATGATATACAGGGATTCCAAATTTCATGTTACTTTGGACCTTATAGGTCAAATAAGGTCAAACTTTCATAAAATGTCTTTTCTCTCAAGATTGCTGCTCATAATTCTCCTGCCTTTGTTTGTATTGGCAACATTTAGAAAATGATACTGGTATATGGGGAATCTCAGTATCACATTATATCAAAATAAAGGAGCACTTTTTAATCAGAGTCTAGTATCAAGTCAATTAAACATCTGGGATATTGATCTGGTCAGTTAAGTAGCAGAGGGGGTTGTAATCAGTTTCAGCTGCTTTGGTGTTAATGAAATTAACAACACGTGCACTAGAAGGGCAGCAATGAGACAGCCCCCAAAACAGTAATGGTTTTACAGGTGGAGGCCACTGACTTCTTTCCCCTCTTCATCTTTTCTGACTGGGTGAGACTACAAACCCTATAACCCCATAAAATCACTCAGTTCATCCACTGTATGAAACAAGCAGGTTTAGCTCCCCTCCCTTGAAGGTCTTCTTCCCTGTAAGCCTGGCTTCCTCTGATTGGCTGCCCCTTGCAAGCAGAGTGTTTTAACAGCAGGTGAGTAGATCCAAGAGTAGAAAAAATGTCAGAAAACGAGTATTTAGAGCAGTCTGAAACCTGAGCTTTTTTGGCTCCTGGGGACTACGCATCCCTGAACCTTGGCCATGTTGAATATGAACATCCACCATAATATGTGCACTGTAAGGCAACATTACAATCATCTACATTCATAAATAAAATGCTGAAAAAGCTGAATTTTCCAAATGAAGGATTTATGAGGCTTCATGTTTTAATTCATGCTTGAGAAGCATTTGAACCCTTCAAGCAAAAAAAATAAAATAAATAAATGCACAGGTCAGTGACTGCAAGGCTTGTTGTTGCAAACCACTTCACAATACAGACAAATTTGAACAGAAAAGTTGACGAAATATTGAAATTTCTACTATGTGAAAACAAAGTGCAATACTCAGAGTTTTCAGTTTATTTCAATGCTTAATGTTGCAGGAAAAAGGTTGTGACACAGTCGGTTTCGACCCACTGCTGTTTGCCTTTTGCTTCACAGTGTTTGATCAACAGAAGTGGAACAAAGTTTACTGTCAGATCTTTCACAACTGAAGGGTGTGCTTACATTGGTATGGAAGTTGTCCCTGTGTGTAGAGTACTGTGCAAAATCCTTAAGCTGCCCCTCATTTCTTTTATACTTTGCTAGGAAAATGGAAAATTAACTGAAACATATGCAAATTTAAATGGAAATACAGTATATAAGGCTAAAACAGAGTCTGCACAGTTTTAACAAGCTTGAAAGTCAATATTTTGTGTGACCAGCTTTATATTGTTCAACTCAGCCTGAACTCTCTGATGCAGCTTTCTTGTCATTTCTTTAAGTAGTCTTCAGGAATAGTTCTTCAGCATTCAAAGCTCTACTTTGGATGATGATTTACACACTGTTTCAAAAATGATGGAGGCCAATCCATGACTGATAGTGTTCCATTGTGTGTTTTTCTGTCCAGGTATGCTTTTACTACATTGTGTTTCGGATCAAACTGCCACGCAAGAGCCTCCATGTTTTACGGATGGCTGTAGACACTCACTGTTGTACACCTCTCCTGACCTCCTCCATACATGGTGACAATGTGAACCAGAAATTTTTTAGGCCTCCCACTTCTTCTTTTGTCCTTCACTTGTCTAGTTTCTTCAGATTTTTTTAAGGACACACTGCACACCATGTTGAGATATGCCAAGTTTTCAACTAATAGCTCTTTGGAATCAACTTCTTGGTGCAAAAATACTAGTTTATGCCTGGCAAACTGGGTCATCTTTGGAATTTTTCATAGATCTAATTAAACAAAATGGGAACACATTGCCCCCCCGTAAACTGTTAGTAGCAAAGTCCCTGAAGATACAATTTGCAAATGGTTCTATGCTAAGTTTTGTTATACAACACTGGTTTATCCCGTTAATTAGGCGTTTGTTTGTTTTTTAAGTTTGAATGATTCATAGGCCAGTGTTAAGTGGCTCAACAAACAGACAAAGGAACACACAAAAATTCCTCAGAAAATGGTCAGGTACAAGGACTGAACTGAAAATGAGTGAGAAAGCAGTCAGTGTCTTCAGAAAGCCTGGAGAACTATTGCTTTAGACCACTTTAAAAAGAAAAGTACAAGAAACTGTCTGCATGCTTAGCAAAATATAACAAAGTCAGGGGTGGCTCAACACTTTTGCACAGTCCTGTATGTATGTTATACATTTAAATAGTTGTAGGAAAAAGTTTCAGATTATAACATAAATATGAACTCAATTAATTCAACTGAGAAAAACAATCCAATATTACATTTATTTGAGGAGCAAGAAATATGAACCCCTGGGATTAGCAGTAAATTTGAAAGTCAAACTAAAGTCAGCTGTCCTCATCCAATGTGGCAACAATCAAGTGTGAGTGGATGCATAGTTTTAAAGAACCGGGATCTGCCCTTCACAACAATTGTTTCTGGAAGTGTATCATGGCATGAAGAAAACTTTCTGAGGAAAAAGAATTGATGATGTTAATCAGACTGTTACACAGCCATCTCCTAAGAGTTTGCGCTCCACCAATCACACAGATTGCACGCAAATGGAGGATTCACGTTACTGTAACTACCAACATAAAAAATCAAATCTTTTGTTAAACACACACAATGCAGAAGTAGTTTGACAAAGTCAATGCCCAGTTGCAAGCAGATGAATGATACTAAACCCTATGTTGGGCAAAGAAGAGCAGACAGGAGCCTGAAACATTAAATACATCTTGCGTCATGTGACATTTACAGAGCTGGCTCTACTGTTTCAGGAGAGAAAGTCAAAGGTCAAATAATGGCCTGGGAGATATAATTAGAAGGTCAAGCCTGTACACAACTAGAAAGGCCAACGGCAAATAAAGTTTAGGCCCGAGTGCAATGCAAAGGAATGCATTTCAGGAATGCATTTGATTCTTTATAAGGTTTGCAGATTTAAAGAGTAATGCAAGTAATTTCAAGTTTCCCCATCACCCAACAGATACATACTTGCTTAATGTCTTGCAATATAAAACAAACGGTATATAAAAATTTGCAAGCTCTCCAAACACTATTCAGCTTTCCGTTTGACAAGTTAATGCAAAGTCACACAGTGCTAGAAGTGTTAATCAGCCATGCATGCTTACGTGTGTCTCTAATTCCAGGAGACAGAGTTGGAGCCAGAATGAAATTCCTGTTTATGGAAAATGACTTGACAATTCTCTAAGGTCTAACTCAGTCAGTGAATCCTTGACAGGAGACACCAACTGGTTTTCCACACACTGTCAGAGATTTGGTATTCCCACAATTTTCTTTGGTGACTTTGTATGGATTCAAACACGTTTAAGCTACATGATCAGAAGGACTTGAAGACATAGCGAAACTTTGTTCTTTTCCTTTAATCTATCCTGCTGAAACAACATGCTAATTACATTCAGCAACACGAGTAACGTGCTGTTGCATGACATGAGATATTAACAATGGTTTTTAATGTTAAAAAAAACCCAAAAAAAACAAACAAGTGTCGTCTTGCCCTTAATAATTACACAACACTCTAATGTGGCATGATAAAATAATTTGGGAAATGTTAGAAATATTCAACCAAGAGAAATAATATTAATAATAATAAACAACAGAAGGAAAACAAAACAATTTAACAACAGGAAATTTGTTAACTCTTTCTATTAAAAACACACATTGTACAAAGTCATCCGCTACTGACACATTCAGTATTGCAGGCCGGGTAACAAGTCAGACAGCTGAAATGATTAGGCAGTGATCCATTTCTCACAGTAAAAATACACATAATCATTAGAACAAGTTATGATAATTCACATTCATGATATAATGCCAGTGGATACAGAACAAATTATACTTTAGTTCTCCTGTCTAAAACCTTAATGAATAAATTTTATCCCATCAAATCAATAACTAGAATATAAAGAGCTGCATTTTCAGGTTGGATAACTTCACATGCCAGGTAGTACGGTTTCCACACAGCTGTAGATCCAGTCCTGTTTTTCATTGATGGGCAGGACGTGTTGGCACACCTAGAGGAAAGCATCAGCACCACAGAGTAATCATCTTTTTATTTAGTGTGAATGAGTTCATTCTAAAATTTAGTTGCTGTAGAAGACGGCAATTAAAAGTTGAAGGTATTTTTATTTAATTTTTCTTAATAAAATAATAATGATGATAATAATAATAATAGCACGGCAGCATTGTCACCAAGAGTACTTACCATTTTAGTCCTGGCTGGCACTTCTACAGCAAACACGGTCATGCCTCTGCTGCTGCAGCAGTTCTTGCTCTGCTCATTGTTTACATGCACAGTCACTTTCTGGTTAGTCTGCAATCAAAGTAGTCATAACAGTCAACGTTTTTCGCATGCAGCTGATTAGTGCACAGAATAGTACTAATCAATTAAAAAAACAAAACAAATCAATCTGAGCATTCTCACAATAACCAGGCGCACTCTTACAAAGGAGCTCGTTTGCACCCCTGGGTCATTCTTTTAGAGCAGCTCCCGTTGCTATGAGAATGGACACCACTGCTGCATATCAATTACAAATGAACTGAATGGTGTGTAGCAGTAAACAGTATTAAGACAGTAAATCTTGGGTAGAGTTATCCATACATTTACTTCTTGTTTGCTCTACAGCTTAACTTTACTGGCTGCTTCAAGTCTTTGTTGCTGTGTGTGTCTTTGTGTCACATTAAGGATTTCTTAACTTCAGACTCGACAGTCTTATAATTCCTCCTACACAAATGTTGTACCCTACCTTGTTGGCAATGAGGGAGGAGATCCTGTGCTCCCCTCTGTATGTGTAGATGAGCACATTTTCATGTCCTCTCAGTGCTTTGGCCCCTGTCCTGGCTGTGATGGACTTTTGGAGTGCTTGGTTAAGAAGCTTGGGCCCTGAATCCATACTGAGTGGCTGGATGGATGGCTGAGTGCTTTCACAGTGTACATCTATCTGGAATAGACAGGCCTGATGGAGTAGGAGGGAGGGTTTATGTAGTTAGTAGTGATGATGTGTAGGGTATATATTGTTTAACCTGCAAACCTACCTCTACTAGCTCCAGCATATGGTTGTAACCCATGGCTTCCAGGGTGACCCACAGGTCTGCAGGATCTCCATCTTTCTCTGTGGCCTCCATCAGGTTCAGCTCCATGAATCCTTGTCGTGTCAGCTGGTTTTTTCTCATATCAAAGTTTTCTGCACCCGTGAAGAAGTAATGAGAGCTGTAATTTCACCTTCTCCTCCAATTCATTTCACATGAATTTTGTAATTATTACCTTTGCAGACGGCCCAGGCATCCTTATCACACTTTTCTCCACTGGTTCTGAGCTCAAAGAAATTGTACTCCTCCAGGCTGAGCAAACCGTTGCCATCCAGGTCAATCATCTCAAAAATGTCAGACAGCACCTCCCTGTGGCAGAAACAGAGTGACACAGAAAAATATTAGCAGGCCTTCAGGCAGGCAACTTCCACTCACTGAGATGTCCTCACTCCTGTGGAAAGAACAGAGCTATCAAAGCAGTGCACACTTTTATATAGTCCCGGATCCACTGAGAATTTTCACACATTTTATTTGTTACTAAAAACTGAAATTTTGACCAATCAAACATTTCATTGTGCTGTTGATAGACTGTTGCAGGCTCACCTGAACTCCCTCGTAAGGTCTAGTTCTTCAGTGTCAGTCCTGTAGACTAGCTCCACAGGTTTACTAGATGGACTCTTTTTGCTCCTTTTTTTAGCCTGCAGCCAGTGGTGAAGGGAAGCAGGTGGTATGTCCCAGCATTCAGCTCTCCTTTCCAAATATACTTCTACAGAGATAAAAACAAGAGACCTGTTGGCCTATAGAGCTCCACTGTGAAATGTTTTATATGTACAACATGTGATATATTGGGACGGAAACTAATTTGACTGTAGATCAACCATCACTGAGCTAATACTTACCTTTTTATTTATTTATTTTTATACAAAATTTCAAAAATTTGTAAAAATTAAAAAAGTAAGAGACTAAAAATCTGTCTGCAACACTCTATAGACATTTTCCCAAATGAATACTATAGTAAGTTTCAGAAGAATTTGCTAATAAATAAGGAAGGAGACTGACCTTAAACATCAATGCACAGTATTTCTTAAAAATTTTGAAAATTTGTGGGGAAAAAAAAACTCTGTCTGCAATATTTTGTTGACCACTGCCCAATCAATATTCACGACAAGTTTCAGAAGAATAAGACAATAAATAAGGGAAGAGTAGCGACTGAAGTAAAACATCAATTTGCAGTATTTCTTGAAAATTTTGAAAAACATACTTCTTTGTCTTTTGACTCAGTGAAACACACTAAAGTTGTGTCTTCTTTAGTTTCACCAGCTGACATGACAAAAAGCGCAGTGTCCACCGTCATCCATGATGAAGACTGGTCTGAAAAATAGAACAAGATCACAGGGATGCCTAAAGATTTGAACATGTGCCTTTTTAAAATGGCACAGAAAAAATTATGGGATGTCAATCCACCCAAGCTTTTTAAACCGTTTTCCTAATTGTAACAAAATGCCAAAGGACCAACAAGATTTTACATTCTGTGAAGACTTTCTGCAAACCTACTTTAATCCGGTCACCGCCGATTGCGCCAAAATAAATAAACTAGTTTCTGTTAAATAATGACACAACAACCTCATCATAAATGATGACCCACTGAGCTGAAATGTGACCTGATGATTGCATGATGTAAAAGACTGTGAAACAGGAAGAAGAAAGTGAATCCTCTTTGTGATTTATATTCCTACTGGGAAAAATACTTTATTTTACACCATCACAAGGAATGTCTAAAACCATTCAAACAGTGGTTCTCAAACACTTTTCATTCATTTCATTTCATCTTTAGATGAACACACAACACATGGCATGTTCAATTATTTATTTAACAAGAAAATAACATTGCATTTAAATAATTTTAGTACCTGCTACGTTAGGCAGTGGGGAAACTTTGCCCTGTCTCAACTTTTTCAGATGTGTTGCTGCCATCAAATTAAAATGAGCCAATATTTTTTCTAAAATGGCCCATTTTCTCAGTTCAAACATTTATTTTCTATGCTCTATTGTGCATAAAATATGGGTTTATGAGAGTTGCAAATCATCACATTCTGTTTTTATTCACATTATACACAGCATCCCTGTTTTGTTTTGTTTTGTTTTTAGAATTGGATCTGGGTAACAGTTTAAGTACCAACCAGGTCTGTGGCTAAGGCTGAGTGGTTGGATGGTTAGGTAGACGGCTGTTGTGTGGGGGACATGGAGCTGGTACTGCAGAGAGCTGATGCTCCCATCGTCTTCTAAAAAGAAGCCTCCTTTCATAAATCTGTGATGCCAATCCTAGAAAAATGGGAAATATATCTGCTCAGACCCATCATACATACAGACAGACATACAGACTGATAAAATGTCAAGGCATTAATGAGGAAATGCAAGTGTTACAATTCCAAAAAAAACCCAAATACTACTTGTAGTTTTCCCTAATTACTTGTAACATATTAAGTTTTAGTATTTGTGATCTCAGTTTAACACAATCCAACAGCTTCCCTGTTTGACAACAAAATACATTTATTCATTCAGCAGAAACCAAAACTAATTTGCAGTTCCTATTAACAGGGGACTGATCTTGTGATAGGGAAAAAGTGAATAAAGCAGTCAGTCATAACAGTTAAGTAGCTCGCTTGATTAACAGAAAGTGCCATTGTGATAATTGCCACTCCAATCTTCACGGGGCATATTCATTATTACCCAGTTAATGTCAGCTCAGCAGTATGAAATCACACGCTATACACGTGCTGCACCAGAGGAGGGCAGAAGTGTCACACTGTGTTTCTGCTGCAGCCAGAAGTAAATCTTCCTCCAGGACCTGATATGGCAAATTGGAGTCCATTTAACTTTGATAAATACAGACTTTTCAATCTTGAGCCAGCAGTCATTCAAAACTATCAAGAGGCTACTTTGGCAAAATTTATGAATCCTAATATTTCTCTCGTTTTGAAATCCTGTTGTTCTTATTTCTGGCAGCACGACCGAAATGAGGTCATAATTTGAAATTGAACAGGAACATCAACACAAGGAAGTTCATTCCACTCAGTGGAGACACATTAAATGAAAACACAGTTGGTGTGGACACACAGTAAGAGGGCATTGAGGGCCAACCACGTCTGGAATAGGCTATATATCCTTTTGGTGGACAAATAAATCACCAAGTTAAACAAAGAAAGTACCATAAAGATGGAGCATGTCACTCCTTTGGAGAAAAGCTATTTTCTCAAAGTATTTATCTTGGACTGAGAGGCATAAAAGATCAAACCATAACACTTCAGAGGTTTGTCCAGACAATATTAAATGAGGGGAAATGCCACAGGCACCCATCCACTGCTTAAAGACATCAGAATTAATGCCCCCACAGAGAGAGGGTCAGCCTGCAGACTAATACAGGCGCTGTCACCTGCTCCGGCCACAGGTCTGATTTACTGTTTCGCACAGGGTCACAGGACAGCGAACCAGCCACAAACACAACCAGGCGCACACACACAAGCACACATTTACACCTGCAACCTTTCATTTTGTTACACTAAACACTAAACACAAACACAAACGCTCACAATGAGTAAGAATAACCCTTACTGCTTAGGCTTCTGTTCGTGAAGGCATATTTGCATCCCACAAAGCACGCACACACAGTCACACCGTTACAAAAACACATCCTGCCCTCCACCCGCCACCTCCCAGTCATCAGCCTGTGGTAATATAATATGGCGAGCAGAACTTCCCCTCAGAGGTAATCTCTGGACAACCATTCTTTTACCTCGAGGTTGTCTGGCCCTTTCCAATCTCAACACCGCACTTGGACCTGAGAGATGAAGCAGGAGGCTGTTATTTTTATTTATTTATTTACTCCCCCCCCCCTTGGCTGTAAAGCAAACCAGCTGAGGTTAAGCCAAAAAGAGTAAAAACAAAGAGCGTGAGATCAATACAGTGTATATCTATCTACCCCGGGCTAAATTCGCCCATCAAGAATACTGCATGACACTGGGCAAGCTGTAGAGGTTGAAGAACTTAGATTTTCAGTTTGGTCAGTGATTCGGTGTTTGCACAAAACAGTAAAACTTTAAGATTCATAATATAGAATTTTGCTTACACAAAATATGTATACTCATGTATAGCTATTTTAAATTACCTTATTAAATTCAATTTTCTGTAATCAAATGCTGCTAAAATGTTACAAAACATGAAGAAATTGCTGCTAAAAGGTCAGGTACCATCTTACAATGGTGCTGATTGCATTAAAACAGCATCTTTAAAGGATGAAGTCTGGCTGTTCTCATAATTTGAAGCACAAGCAGTTAGCCATCGTCAAATAGCGAACTGATAAAAAGTTCATGGATGACGATTTTGTTTATCACTTAATTATTTCAGTTGGTTAATTAAACAAAAATGAACACTGTTCTGTGGTTCCAGGCGTACAAGCCAATGTAACAGACTGAAAAATTGACAGGTTAATCAATAATGAAGTTATTCATTAGGTATGAAAAATGACAAAAGCGGGTTACCTGTAAACCTGAAGGCTCCGGGATTTTGTTGACTTTAGTGCTGCTGGATGTCATCGTGATTGAGCTCGACAGAGACGAACGTCTGCTGCGAGCTGAAGAAGGCCGGGAGGATGATCGGACATCTGTGACACACGTATACACATACACATACACACACGCACACACAAGCCAGACATAAAAATTCCCATGGACAAACACAAATGCCTTTTACTGAAAAATAAATGAGGTACAGCCCATGCCTTCCCTAATTCTTATCAGAAATCCATTTCCAAGTTCATGTGAGGATGGCCACCTTACATTTGAATTCTGGGAAAGTGCGATGTTCAGTTTAGCCTCCAGTTTAATTAATTAAAGAACCATTTGAAATCACAAGTGGTACAACAGCATCCCTTCAAATCAATTTCTCACACAACTTTTTTCCTGGAACACTAATAGAAGCTTGAAAATATCAATTTGCTAATGAGTGGCCTGATTGTTTCGAAGCCTGGGAAATCGAGATTCAAAGTAATGTGAAGGGCTCATAAGCAAATTACTGTAGCAAAGACATAAACAGACCCACTGTCATGGTATTTGTCACAGATCTGTTTTGCACTGATGGGACTATTTTAATTTAGAGAGCCAAATTATAGCTTGTGTGCATACAAAGATGCACTAAAACGTGACCCCAGCAAAATCTTCCACGAGTTCATAATGAATGTTGGGGTAATTTTTCATCAGACTAAACACATAATCACTCTCACCAGTTATTTAAAAAAAAAAAATATTTACCCATGTTTGAAATGGCTAAAATATATATCCCAGGCCAGTACTGGTTTCTACTGACAAATCTAAGACCAAATGAGCAGTCAAAATTGTTTTTTAGCTGGAAGAATAACCCATTCAACACGTGCGATCACGTAGCATCTCGTGTCAGAGCCTTGTTAAAATGTAATGCGTATAAATCAATACATGGGAGAGGCGCAATAATGTGATAATCCCGACTACTATCTGGAAGCTCATTTGTTTTTGCAGTGGTGGTCGACTGGGCCTCCTCTCTAATCCCTCATCATCTCCCCAGTGAGAAGTGGTGGAATCCTCCAAATCAATAACATGAACATGGACTGACCACTTAAATCAACCCCATCTATCTTCCCACTGTGAGCCTGTCCTTGGCTCGCTCATCCTGGACCTCAGTTCTTTTCAACACAGTGCTTCCAAAGTGAAAAAGTGGCATTTTACATCCACTTTTAAAAAGATAAGTGGCTCGAGATGCACACATTTCTCATGTTTGTAAGAAACAGTAGCTCGGTGAGATGGAAATCACAGCTTCAGAATCATCATATGGAATTTCAAAGTGATGGAAAGCCTGGAGTTTTCTTCGGAGTTGACAGAGCTATTGTCAATCTCTTAATGGCAGAAATGATTACTCAAATCAAAACACTTTACTGTCTCCTCCCTCCAAACAAGCTACCCTAATTGTGTGGCTATTATGATGTACGGACTATCTTAATGAGGTGATTTGTCACGAATTGAGTGAAAAATCGATCAATAACAAAGCAACTGGGAAATCTGTGTGTATGGGTGCACATCCAAATATGGGAATCTTTTGTATAACTGCTGTATAGTTGCTTTTTTATGAAAAATATGTACCTAACTGTCAAAATTCTTTTTTTTTTAAGTTCACTCAAACGTCAAATCCTGCACCTTTCTTTGGTGCTGTGTCTGAGTCTGCCCGTTGCGTTGCTGCCACTTTTGTTGCTGCCGCTGACGGTGCTGATGGTGCTGATGACACGGAGCTCTTTGGCGGGCTGTATGACTGACTGCCAAAGTTCAGCCTCTTCAGTTTGGCATCAGCCTCAAGTCGCTCCAAAGCAGCAGTTTGACACTGCTCTACTGTAGACACAAACAATCTGCAGAACTGACAGCAGCAGGAAAGCAACAGTCAGATGATGACACATGAGCAATGCTTTGAAGTAAGAAACAGCAACATAAATGCTTATATTTTGATGTTAGACAATGTTAAGAATAGGAATAAAATATGTTACATAAACACACGCGGAATAAACATGAAAAAAATAATGTCTTTTGCACTAGTTTTCTATTACTGTTCTGAATAAATTACATAATAAATCATATTGCTAATTCTGTTACATCTGAATAGGATCAAAAGTCTTATTTATAATAATGATGGAAGACTGAAATTTCAAATGCAGTAAATTTCTATTTTTGGCACAACTTCAGCATAAACCAGATTTTTTAAAAAAAGTGTTTCTATTCAAAACCTGGGGTGATGGAGTACAGTATGTGATACATAAATCAAGGACAAGGATATTTAAGATAAACTGTATAGTACCAGTCAAAAGTTTGGACACACCTTCTCATTCAATGTTTTAATTTTTTTTTTCCTGTAAATTAAAACTGAAGTCATACCGATTATGAAGGAACACATAAGGACTCATGCAGTAAACCTAAAAGTGTTAAACAAGCTAAAATATGTTTTAGATTCTTCAAAGTAGGCACCTTTTGCTTTGATTACAGCTTTGCACACTCTTGGCATTCTCTCAATCAGCTTCATGAGGTAATCACCTGAAATAGTTTTCCAACAGTCTTGAAGGAGTTCCCAGAGGTGCTGAGCACTTGTTGGCTGCTTTGCCTTCACTCTGCAGTCCAACTCATCCCAAAACATCTCAGTTTGGTTAAGATCAGGTGACTGTGGAGGCCTGGTCATATGACACAACACTACATCATCCTCTTTCTTGGTTAAATAGCCCTTACATAGCCTGGAGGTGTGTTTGGGGTCATTGTCCTGCTGAAAAACAAATTATGGTCCCACTAAGCGCAAACCAGATGGGATAGCATGTCGCTACAGAATGCTGTTATAGCCGTGCTCGTTAAGTGTGCCTTGGATTTTGAATAAATCGCCAACAGTGTCACCAGCAAAGCACCCCATACCATCACACTTCCTCCTCCATACTTCATGGTGGGAACTACACATGTAGGAACCATCCACTCACCTTTTCTTAGTCTTACAAAGGCATGGTGTTTGGAACCAAAAATCTCAAATTTGGACTCATCAGACCAAAGGACAGATTCACTGGTCTAATGTCCATTCCTTGTGTTCCTTGACCCAAGCCATTCTCTTCCTCTTGTTGTTCTTCCTTAAAAGTGGCTTCTTTGCAGCTATGCGACCATGAAGTCCAGATTCACACAGTCTTCTCTGAACAGTTGATGTAGAGATGTGTGTGCTACCTGAACTCTGTGAAGCATTTAGGTGGGCTTTTATCTGGGGTGCTGTTGCAGTTTCTGAGACTGGTAACTCTGATGATGTTATCCTGTGCAACAGAGGTAACTCTTGGTCTTCCTTTCCTGGGGCGGTCCTGATGAGAGCCAGTATTATCATAACATTTGTGTCACAGTCCTGGGTCTGCCATTCCAGGTGACTACCTCATAAAGCTGACTGAGAAAAAGTTAAGATGTGCAAAGCTGTGATCTAAGCAAAAGGTGCCTTCTTTGAAGAATCTAAAATATAAAACATATCCTGATTGAACACTTTTTTGTTTACTAAATAATTCCATATGTATTTCTTCATAGTTTGAATGACTTTATTATTAATCTACAATGCAGACAATTTTTAAATAATGAAAAACTATTGGATTTGAAGGTGTGTCCAAACTTTTGACTGGTACTGTATATAAAGTAAATGAAGTAAAGTATATACAGCAAAATTATATCAAGATCAGCAAAAGTCACTTCATATGTCTACACTTACTTCTCCATAGTCCAGTTTGCCATCCTTGTTGAGGTCAGCTAATGAGAAGATAGCATTCACCTCCTCTGTTGTCATTTTCTCTCCTTTCTAAAAGAGTAAACAAACATGTTTTAATTCAAATGAAATACCAGGAAAAAATAATACAATAATACAATTCTTTTTTCCAAAATGTTGAGATGGTGTGTAAATAAAAACAGAATGTAATACAAATAATTTGCACTCACTAGCCACTTCATTAGTAACTAGTACCATCAGTCCTAGGCTGGATCTCCCTTTGCCTTTAGATCTGCCTTAATTCTTCACGCCATAAATTCAACAAGGTGCTGGAAACATTCCTCAGAGATTTTGGTCCATATTGACATGATGGCATCACACAATTGCTGCAGATTTGTCTCCCGTTCCACCACATACTATAGGTGGTCTAATGAATTGAGATCTGGCGATTGTGGAGGCCATTTGAACTCACTGTTCAAGAAACCAGTCTGAGATGATTTGAGCTTTGTGAAATGGCGTATTATCCTGCTGGAAGCAACCATCAGAAAATGGGTGCACTATGGTCATAAAGGGATGGACATGTCAGCACCAATACTCAGCCAGGCTGTGGCATTTAAACTATGCTCAGGACATACTGATGAGAAATGGACTACTGGAACAAGACTATGGCATAAGTGGACACGAAATGAGAATAGGGCACTGTTGGAACGCTACTACACATGTAACCCCGGTGAAGGGGGTTACACAAAGAGGATGTGGGAGACCCAACATCTTACTGCCAGCAAATAAACTGTCCCAGTACAACATGGAAGCTCCTGTCAGGTATCACAGCATATAAGATGAGCAGGCACATGGCTCAATACACGAGCGTGGCCCAGAAAGGAACTGGCAGAAATACCAGAGGCGCAAAACACCAACTACTGGTAGATAGAGTGGTCACTTAAGACTGTAAGGACAGACTGACCAACCAGTGTGCCACCTGGATTGACTACAAGAAAGTCTGACTCAATGCCTCACACATGGATTCTGGAATACCTAACTGTACAAGACCAACAAAGCCTAAGAGCCTTTAGCAGGAACTCAATGGGGATGTGGAGAACAACACTAGAGGCCAACTTCAAGCCAATTGCACAAGTCACCATCAAGCGTGGGCTTTACCAAGGGATGCTCTGTCCCCACTGCTGTTCTGCATAGGCCTGAACCCCCTCAGCCAGATCATTGGCAAGACTGTCTACGGATACCGACTATGGAATGGAGCAAACATCAGCCACCTCCTCTACATGGATGACATCAAGCTGTATGCCAGGAGTGAATGAGGCATCAATTCACTAATCCACACCACTACAGCAGTGACACTGGAATGTCATTTGGACTGGAGAAGTTTACTTGGATGGTGACAAAGAGAGGGAAGGTGAGAACTGAGGAGAGTGCATTACCAGAAATAAACACTGCAGACATTGAGGTTAACTACAATTACCTTGGAATCCCACAGGCAAATGGGAACTATAAAGAGGCTGCTAGGAAAGCTGCGACCACCAATTACCTGCAGAGAGTAAGACAAGTCCTGAGGAGTCAGCTGAATGGGAAGAACAAGATCCAGGCAATCAACTCTTATGCCCTGCCGGTCATCAGATACCTTGTTGGAATAAGAAGCTGGCCAAAGGAGGAGATAGAATCCAGTGACATCAAGACAAGAATGCTCCTTATCATGCATAGAGGGTTTCAGCCCAAATCCAGCACCCTGAGACTGTACACTAAGAGGAAGGAAGGAGGCAGAGGACTAGTAAGTGTCAGACCACTATCCTGGATGAAACAACAAAGATCCATGAGTACATCATGAAAATGGCCATAAGGGATCATGTGCTTAGACAGCAGAAACCCAAGAAAGAAGAGGACCAAGAACAGGAACCATCATGGAAGGACATGCGTCTGCACCTTTAGATAGAAGAAGTGGCTGATATCAAAAAATCCTACAAATGACTGGACAAAGCTGGACTGAAAGACAGCACAGAGGCACTAATCATGGCAGCACAGAAACAAGCTCTAAACACAAGATCGATAAAGGCTGGGGTCTACCACACCAGGCAAGACCCCAGGTGTAGGCTGTGCAGAGATGCCCCTGAGACAATCTAGCACATAACAGCAGGGTGCAAGATGCTAGCAGGCAGGGCATACATGGCACATTCAAGAAGCTTGATAATACCAAGGGCTCAGAGAAGAGCTAGAGAGGATGTGGAAGGTGAAGGTAACAGTGGTCCTCGTGGTAATAGGAACTGGAAGAATGGCTCCAGCAGATTCCAGGAACAATATCTGAGATCTCTGTCCAGAAGAGCGCAGTCCTAGGAACAGCTAAGATACTGTGCAGGACCCTCAAGTTCCCAAGCCTCTGGTAGATGTTCTGAGCTTGGAGGACAAAGACTGCCATATATATATATATATATATGATCTTTAAAGTAAAAAAAATTTCAGACATAACCATTTGATGCAAATCTAATCCAAAATGTTAGGCTACTCACAGTGGTTAAGGCCTTCTCCAGTTCACTGTGTGTGATGTAGCCGTCACCATTCACATCCATCTTTTTGAAAACTCTCATCAGCTCGCTTTCCTCAGTTTTTGTCTCATGCTTGAGAATCTCACAAAAGTCATCAAAGTTCAGCTTAGATGTTGTAGCAGTCCAGTATTTATTGAGAGTGGCACAGGACGGATTTCTACCAGCCTGTTGAAGAACTGAATGGAAGAAATGGAAATATATAAATAAATAATTTGGGGGGGGGGTATCCAAACCAAAACTGATAACCACAAACATACCGTAGCATACAGAGTATTTTCTAGTGAAACATGCAACCTTTTGCCTGAAATAATTAGAGAGAAATTCTAACTAAATGGAAGACTTAAGCTAAAGTTGCCCTTTTGCCATCGGTCTCAGTTGGATCTCAAACAGTGTGACCAGATGTCCTTCTTTAAGTGGAACTGCACAGCATTATTAAGTCAGAAGAAGGTTAGCCTGTCTAATGCCATACTCATCACGGAAAGTTACGAGTCATCAGAAAGTCACAAGCTTTGCAGATTTTGGTAAACATGATGGACACTACCACACAGAAACTAAAGTGGCAATATAAGAAATATTTTTTTGTCTGGACAATATTTTTTTGGGCTACTTTTCAAATTTGCACAGCGGGAAAATATGGTGTGAAGTCCAACAGTATGTGTGTCAGAATTGGCTAAAAATGGCTAAAATTGTTAGATATGGTTCAGAGAAGGTATTCATTGTACCCCCCTACAAACACAGTGTTTGCCCCACATTAAGTTTGCTTGGATCTGGTCATCCTGGTCTCAGAGTCCACGTGAATTTCCATTTCCATTTTCTACTTTCGGTCATTTTTTAAACGTAGTCTAAATATATTAAAACGTATAGAAGAATGACTCACGATAATGCTAGCCATCAATCAGTCTGTTGTCATAGCTTACCGCGACATAACTGCTGTTTCGAAGTGATATTTGTCAAACTAGATCTGAACACAGCTAGATACGCAGCTCTGCACTGCATGTAGAAAGCCTCCTCCTCTTCTGAAGGACGGGGTGACTCCTGAAAAGACATCTTTCGAAGAACAGATTCACCTACTTTTACCCCTAGCTAAGTCTCCCCAGCTTACAACGGTAGCCGGATATGGCAGCTTTTAACTCATTAACAAACTGTGACGGTCATGTTTAACCAGCTAAATGCAGTGTACTAAATCTGATTCTCATTAACAATGAGATTTGCCCCCCGACACCATCACTGGTACTTCTAGTCTGTTGCTATGTAAACAAGACAACAACGGTCCGCAGCGAAATGGACACGGAAGAAACACGCGTTAAAGGTTCCTGTGGTTGTTAAAACTAACGTGAAGCGGTGCTTGACCCGTTGAGGTGATTAAAAACCAGCATTTAAAATGTAAAACGTCGTTTGTTTTTAGTAAAGCGATTTTAGGACCTTTGTATGTAGCAGGACATAAGAACTACAAACGCGGCAGTAAGCTTGTATAGAAAAAAAAACAGCGTACATATTTTTCACTGAAAATCTAGTAGCTTTTTAATCCTAAATTTAGGTAACTCAGTGACTTTTTTTCATTTCAGCAAAGCATATACACAGTTGTTAACATCACTTCAGGCTCTGCCCAGTCATTACTATCACCTGTATGAGTTAATGTTGAAAAGACAGCCCTAGTTTGTGTCTCTAGGTTGTGATTACCTAAGTTACTCAGGCGCAAAAGTGAACTACTGAAAGCATTATAGGTAAATAGTGTTGCAACTGCAGTACATTTAAAGCGGCGTACATGGAAATTTTAAATAACCAAGAATGGTTTAGAGGTTTAAATTCATTCTTAATTTATATTCCCACTAACAGAAGACACCGTATAGTAGTTTTTACAGTAGGTGTGCTGACAACGTACTCACAGCACTCAAGGTGCACTGGTTTACTGGACAAAGACATAGATTTTGTAGTTTTGTCTCTGTACGTCACTACAGTAGATTTTAAATAAACAAGATGTGATTGAAGTGCAGACTTTCAGCTTTGAGTCAAGAGGTTTGACAAAAGGTTTACATTAACAGCCATTTTTAGACATAGTCCCCCCAAAATGGTGAAGGCAATGTTATTGTATGGGCATGTATCGCTGCCAGTGGAACTGGGTCGTTAGTAACAGGATGAATTGTGAAATGTACAGGGCTGTACTCTCTGCTCAGATATGGCCAAATGCTAGAAAACTGATCAGACGGAGCTTCACGATGCAAATGGCTAATGACCCAAAGCAAACTTTAAAAGCAACCCAAAAGTTTCTCAAGGCAAAAAAAAAAAAAAGAATATTCCTAAATGGCCAAACCAGTCACCTGATCTCATCCCAACAGATCATGCTTTTCACTTATTAAATAAAAAACTGAATGCAGAGAGACTTGCAAAAAAAAAAGAGAAAAAAAAGCAGTAACTTAAAGCTGCGGCAGTAAAGCCCAAGCATAAAATCTCAAAGAAGGAAACATAGCATTTGGTGATGTCCACGGGTTTCAATCAAAAGAATCATTATACATAAAATTATGTTAGTTTGTCCAATCATTTTTGAGCTTCTAAAATTTGGGAACTATGCATAAAAATGGTCGCAATACGTAAACAGTTATTGCAAACCTTTTGTTAAACCCTCCAATTAAAGCTGAAAGTCAGCACTTCAATCATACATTGATTGACAAGGCATTCTTTCCTTAATAGAGTCCAGCTTCTGAAACATCAGTACTTACAGAAAACCTTCCACACCTGACTGGGACTGTAAGTTCTTAAGCTGATGTGTTAACAGTTGTTCCTGTATACCTCTGCAGAGGTGACCGGCACCGGCGATACTGACAGGTGTCCAAAACACTCTAAGCCTGAGTTACACACGGAGGCAGGCCAGATTTTTATCAGCACATAAGCTCACCACCTCTGTTAATTCTGTCCAGACAAATGCAGATGTTCCCCTGATTGTATCAAGGATAGCACCAACTCCCTTCTAACACAAAGAGATGTCAGACAGAGCCAGGTTTAGGGGTTTATTGTTTTGGACTGAGGAGTTTATAATCTGGGTATGTAATGACCAAAATCACTACATGCATATTCAGTATATGTGTATATTTATGACTTTATTCTTTGACTTTATTCTGCATAAAGAATCAGTAATCTGCATGTTATGTAATCTTCTTGTGATAAATAATGCTTCCCAAAGCAGCATTTAGCGGAATATAAAAGTTGGAAAAAGTTGGAAAAGTGAGTACCTAATTCATAGCTTTTGCCATATTTTTAAAGATTTCCTTTTTTTTATCATCAGTGCGTTAAATTGTAGGCTGCAAATTATTTTTTTTTTTCACTGCTTTCACATTAAGTACTAAAGTCTGTGCAAAGCTACAGAGAATTTGGTTTTATGAGTTGCTATATTTCAGTTGTCACAGTTGCCTGATGGTCATAATGACATATCAGAATTTAATGACAGGAGACACGGAATGACGGAGATCCATCACTGGCCAAATTATCGGTGATTTACATAGCACTAAAAATAGTTGTATAAGAGTCACTTAACACAAGAACCATTTCCTTTGCCAAGGCAGACATTTGGTATCTGGCCCATCCATCAAGACAAGCATTAGTTTTTAATTTTATAGTGCTGTCACTAATGTGTTACATGAGCTCGGTTTACAGTACATTCATAACACTCACTTGATTATGTCATATGGGGTTCGCCAGTTACTTATTATGAATTTCCAAGCAAATATAATATCATTTGGAGAAATAATAAAACCCACACTGCCAGATAAAACCAGTTACACTTCTAAACCAATAAAAGTACAGTAAATAACAATAAAGTGATTTTAAATAACCAAATAAAGATTAAATCAATAACTGATTTACAGCAGGCTTTTAAAGTAACTATTTTATCGACTGCTGTTAGCTCACAGACAATTACCAAATTGAAAGTAAAGTTTACTCTAACTGATATCTATTATCTGTATTGTAATGTACCATGCTGCTGAATAATCTGTCACTCGCTTTGGTCTTCAGTATTTCCTTTTCAGTCATTCAGGCTCAGCCTACCCTAGCCAGTATAATACACAGCATGAAGATTGTGATATAAAGACTTTGTTGTCCCTCTCTCTCTTGCAGGATTCCAAACCAGAGTGATCAGTGGATGCATTCATCAGAACCAGCAAAGAACTGGAGGAAATATTCTTGAGAAAGACTTTTTCTTTGGTCCGAAATCTTTAGAATAGGCGGAAATGGCTCAGTCTCCATTACATCTTCAGACTGAGAGATGATGCTTTTTTTTTTAATTACTTACTGAATATTCACTTCTGACATGGCTTTTCCTTTCAGAATAGCCGCTTTGCAGCCGTGCAAGCGGCTATTCTGAAAGGCCAGCGGCACTTTTTCTAGATTATCTGTGTTTTTTGTTGTTGTTGTTGTTGTTGTTTGTTTATTTTCTGTATTTTAATTAGTCAGCAGAGGGCAGCAGTGAACAATGCTGATTTGAAGTTTAGGACAGAGAGTTGATTAAGGAGACGAGTTGAACATGCTTGTTTTAGAAAGTCAGATTAAATCTATGGTTTTCACTAACTCAGTGAAATGAATACATGGTTTAGATTTATAATATGAAATGAAATAGATTAGGAATTTGTTCCCATATTTGAAGTAATTCTAATGACATTATTTGCCTATTTATGTATTGAAACATTAATTAAATGGAACACTCTGTATTAGAGCAAATACCCTTTTACTGTTTGGCATTTGTGTGCTCTCAGGCTTTTACGCCATCATTTAATGTATTTCCCTGAAGTTTTATAAAACTAATTATCACAAAGGCCTCATGGCCACGTGCTGAGCAAGGCTAAAGGTTAAATAATATCACAAGATTGACTGGAGATTGAATCTGCCACATATTTAAAGTTAAATATAGAAGCAACACTTATTTTTTTTAAAGTCTGCATTGAGTTGGACTGTTTGTGTATTTATTTGACATCATTTTTGTAGTTTTGCCTCTGCACACCAATATGATGAATTTTTAAATCAAACAAGATGTGAGTGAAGTGCAGATGTTCAGCTTTAATTCAAGGGGTTTGACAAAAAGTTTCCCTTAACTGTTTAGGAACTGCAGGCAGTTTTAGACATAGCCCCCAGAGGCTAAATAATTGGACAATCATAATTTTAAAAATAAGGGTTCTCTTTAATACTTGAATGAAAATCCTTTGCAGTCAGTGAGTGCCTGAAGTGTAGAACCCATGGACATCACCAGATCTTACATTTCCTCCCTTGAGATGCAGCAGCCTTCAGTTGCTGCTTGTTTGTGGGTCTCTCTGCATTCAGTTTTGTATTTAATAAGTGAAAAGCATGCTGTGTTGGGTTGAGATCAGGTGAATGACTTGTCCACTGAAGAATATCCAATTTCTCTGCCTTGAGAAACTCTTGGGTTGCGTTTGAAGTATGCTTTGGGTCATTATCCATTCGGGCCGTGAAGCTCCGTCTGATCAGTTGTGCAGATTCATGGCCAGGTGAGGCCTGTTTCCTTGTTGTTTCATGACAGACGAAGCAGATATAATATCTGTGTTATTCAAGATAGTGATAGCATTTCACTATAATTTCAAATTGGCCCAAAGAGATGCCAATAAGGGAAGCCATCATTGGAGTGTAAGAACCAAAATAAATTTATCACAGACAGCAAAAGCTGTAAGACTTCTCAGATTTTCACTAACCTTTTTTCACGGAGTGTGAAATAACTTGAAAGAATTCGTTTATATTTATAATCTACTGGTGCCAGAAATCACATAAAATGAGAGTAAATATTTTAGTTTTGAGATTTGTTCCCATATTTGAAGTAAGTCAAATGACATTTTTGCCCATTTATGTAGTGAAACATCAATTAAATGGAACACTCTTTATTGGAGCAAATACCCTTTTACTGTTAAGCATTCGTGTGCTATTAGGCTTTCATGCCATCATTTAATGTATTTTCCTGAAGTTTTATAACACTGATAATCAAAAAGGCCTCATGGCCACGTGCTGAACGAGGCTAAAGGTTAAATAATATCACAAGATTTACTGGAGATTAAATCTGCCACATGTTTAAAGATAAATATAGAAGCAATGCGTATTTTCCTAAAGTCTGCATTGAGTTGGGATTTGTATATTTATTAGTTTCAGACTTTTTAACCACCCAAAAAGTCTGTGCAGTTTATATACTTTGCTAAAACCAACTGATCAAAGTATGGCTGAAGTACTTTACACTGGGCAGAGTTGGTGTCATCCAAGAGTGATTTTGGTGACACTATTTTTCACCAAATGACTCCATTCACATCATTTTAAGTGCATCTTTAGTTCTTTATATGACTCAAAGAAAACATTTTTGTTCCAATTGTTTGGTTGACTTTGTGATGATAAGGAAAACAAACATAGTCAGCAAGGCTGTTTGATTCCCAAGGACATCCTCATTCCCTGTTTGATTTCCCTTTTCCCTGCATCTCCCTTGCTGTTCGATGTTAAGAGCATCAGTGGATGCCTGTTTGAGATGTTCAGACAATTGTGTGTTCTGTGACCTTTGGGAAAAAAACAACATTTTGTTATGGTTACACAAACAAGTCAATAAGCAGATTTCCGAGGGAAGGAATTAATTTGATTATTTTAGGCACATATTGTGCCTGCAGCAGAGCAATGCTTGTGATTCAATCGTACAATGAACACTTGTGGGAAATGAATAGCGGGCATTGTCAGAAGGCAAACTTGTTTTCCGATAAGGTTGTTAGAAATTATTTTAATTAGTTCCAGTGAGGGAGCCAAACATACATGATACATTGTGGATCCACACCTCAGGAATGTCACATTTTTTGTCACATGGTGAAGCCGTGAAATTTATCAGCTTTGCATAAACCTCCTTACAACAACAGACTTCGCAATGTCAAGGCAGATAGCTGTGGGAGAGAATTGGCCCTCTATTTGCACTGAGACACACATTTTTAAGCAAACAAACTGTTATTCAAAGATACTAAAGAGCTCTGGTCTATCTGCTGGGAGCATGAAATCCAGGCAGATGATGCTGACGGTATCTCGAGAATGATTCTGCTCTGGTGTAAAAAGTTTATTCAGATATACTGATATGGTATTTATAGCCTATTTACTCATGTGCTGAATACAAAGGTACAAAGCATCAGTGACACTTTTTGAAAGGTTGTGAACTTTGAGGAAGTAGAATTATTTATTCTACTTTTTCTTTCTTATCATGGCATCATTAATGGGGACACACTTTCATTTGCACTGTGTGTATTACTATTTTGTAGGTCTACTTCCCAAAGTATTCATTATAATGTAGTCTCCATATGGAGTAAGTACTGGTTCGGGGACCACTGTACTAGATGTTTTTCCACTGACTGTTCTGGAAAATAAGGGATGGAAAACACCCGACTTAAAGTGAGTGACCATTAGTTCATTTATTGAAGAGCTATGCTCACGCTGTGCTTCAATAAAGACGATTTAGACACAGCAGAGGTACCGCTGGATATTTAGAAAGCTCCAACACGATTTCAAGTCATCAGACTCTGTATTCAAATCCAAAGATATGAGGGCACTGATCTTGGTAGCATAGAAAGAATACTACATTTTGCCACTTGTTTGTTTTCCTAAAAAGAAAAAGAAAACACGTACGAGGCAAATGTGGGGCGGAACACACTGTAGCTGCATGTGACTGTAACAAATACTTGTAAGCATTGAGGATGTTCTTTCTTTTAAAAAAAAAACTGGTCTAGAAGAAATAATGCTAAACAATGATTTTTTTTTTGTTTTTTTTTTAAACCATCTTGAGTCATGGAGCTCTCTCCTTCAAGGGAAAGCTAAGGTTTACCATTGTTTTACTTTGTTTCTATCTTTGTCTTCTTTGCCTTTTAAACAGTGTTTGCTTTATTCTTTTTTGCCAGTTAGAATTTCCACAGTTACTTGTGTTGTTCCAGAATTTCACCATTTGGGACTTTATATAACATTACAGTTCTATGAAGATATTTTAAGTGGCCAGAAAGGACTGGATTGATTGTAAAGTAGATGTTTTATATATAAGCCCTTCATAAGTCCTGTTGAGTACAGTTTATTTACCAATAATAGCAAATATATTACCCATAAAAAACACATCGGAAATCACTTTTTGGCACAACACAGGCAACTACGTCAGCCACTTACACAGCTTAGGTATGTGTAAAGACCCGGCGCAAAGGCCCGGCGCAGAAATCTAAATCAGGCCTAGTAACTCAGTATGCATAAGTTAAAGCAAAAAAGAAAAAAATGGCTCTAGGCACTGCAGCAAGTATGCAGCTAACTCAGTAAGGTCAGGAACACAGTAAGGCTGAAGCTTTTGCTCACACCAGACCAAGTAAAGGTATGCATGGACTTTAAAGGTTCTCATTTAAAATAAGTTTGAGTTTAAAAGGTTTAAAACTTACATATTCGTACTTTTAATATTGCCCGTTTGTAGTTTTGTATATTGTCTGCATGCATGCAGGAGTATTGTAAGGTACAGTAAACTTCTATGGCAGCTATTACACATTAAAAGGAGTCCTTTCTACACGGTCAGACCCATGCAAGGTTCACCTCGTTGCCAACTCAAGCCCGTGGAACCTCAACCTGTACTTAAACCTTTGCTTCTTCCCTTCCTTTGGCTTCTTCTTTCTCCCCTACTTTCTTTCTCTTGCCCCCTTTTCTGCCTTGTCATTATCTGCCTCCCTGCAATGTTAAACTACTTTGGTCCTCGGACACAGAGAACAGCGCTAAGAAGCGCTTACGACTGTTCTTTAAGGTTAACAGAAGTTTCAGTAAGCATTCTAAAGAAGTCACATTCAGTAAGCAATCAGGCTTGAGGCGGGCATAAATCCTCTGGGCCCAGTCGAGGCATTACAAATACCCGCAGTGCCTGTATGTGCTGATGACTTCAAAATTGAAAAAGAAAGGCCCTAATAATTCTGAAGCAAGTTTCCCACTGCAGTAGGTATTGATTATTTTTGTGTGGTGAGAGATTTGGAAAATTCAATTAAAGGAGTTGTGCAAAGGATTCATAAATTCAGCCCCTCCAACCCGTATCGAGACATGGTTATGTTCTAAATCAATGCTGCACTTCACAATATATTTTCTTAGCCACATAAAAATAAATAACATTTAAACAGTTCTGCTTACTACAGAAACAAATTTTATTTTCTCCACAGATTTTTAGTAACAGTCAGGTACTGACTTGTGCACAACTTTGGAGTGGTAACATATTTTTATTGCACTTTTTCCCATAAGGAAATCCTATATAATATGAATTTTGAGATGACAAAATGAGGGGAAAGGGGGCAGCTCAGCAGTGTAAAAATTGATCAGACCATAGCTGGGGCCACATTGGGGAAGATTTGTATGTCGGCAGTAATGGGCTGTATTAAAAAGGAGATTCCTTAAGATGTCATAAAAGTGGAGGGGCTGTGTCGCAGGTCGTGGGCCGCCAGCTCAGGCAGCTCCCAGGCTCTGGCACATCAGTCAGCTCATGGACAGATGCCACCTACCCACCGGGAGTTTTATGCTTTCTGATTGAACACATGGTTGCAATCAAAGAAGGGAGAGTTGTATATTAGGCCGTTTTTGGCCCAACTGAGGCCGGTGGTCTTCGATCGACACCTTGGATTGCAGAGCATGCAATTTTGTCAGATGCGAAGTGTCGTTACATTTTATCCCAGGAAGTGAAAAAAATACAAGGCCAAGTAAGCATTCCTTTTCATCAGCAAATAGATTTACGAGCTGGATTAAAAGACTAATTGGCATTGAAGAGTATAATGCTGAGGGGAGGGCAATTTACCACACAATAGTGACTTCCCTTTATAGATTTCTTGAGATTATCTTTGCATTTCCTGCCACTTGCGTTGTCTTGATTACAGCCCAGATTACTGAAAAATAGTAAACTTCTACCCATCTCTAAAAATGAGAAACTAAAATTTCTCATTTTAGTTTGATGACAAGATGAAAGCTCGCTCCTATATTTTTAGTTAATCTGTTATGTCCTGAGGTGAAATAATCCTCCTCAACTCTAATTTTAGATGAAATGTAAAAACTGACAGAAACCCACTGCCATGTGCACATCTTGGTTTGTTAACTGATAGCACTGGTTTATGCAAAACACACCTCCTGTTAACTCTCTTCTTTGTGCACATTCAGTTTTGACAGTGACTGCACTGTGCGCAATATCATCGAATGCCAGAGGGGTTACAATCATGTTTTGCTCTCCCATACTCCCCAGGTTTTTGTTAGCGAGGCATTTCGGCTGTTGACAGCTAATGGAATTGCTCTTCACCTCCTGTGCATGTGATCCCACGGAGATAAGGCAGGAGATGAATGTGGAATCTGCGCTGTCAGTTGTGGGGCTTGTTGTTGTTGTCTTGGAAGCCGTCATTCATTTGCGGGAGAGTGTCTGGAACGGTAGGAGCGAATCCTTTGACATGTTAGACCCCCGTCTCTCCGTCGGAGCCTCTGTATGGCAGCTGACAAATGTTGATTCTACATTAACCACAATGCTGCAACGCTGTGCAAATAATGTTTTTCAGATGGCAACCCTCATCCCCTTTATGGCTAAAACTATGTATGCAATCCTCCCCACCTGCGCACTTTAACACCTTTGAAAAGTAAATGTGGTGGTGGTGGGTGGGGGGGCAAACTGTCTTACACAGCACAGTAGTCTCTTTATTTGGCAGTGCCTGGGAAGGCCGAGGCCTCTCGCTGCCTGAGTCGACCTAAGCAACAGCTGGTGTTCACAGCAACATTTCCTATTTCTGCCTAAGGTGGATCGTGTAACTCTCACTTTATCACCCATAGAGGCCATGTGAAGGACAAAGCCAGCACACCCATAAACAAAACTAATGTTTTCATACTGGCCCCTGTGGAGATTGGTAGAAGGATCCATGGTGCTTTGAATACCCCCATACCAGCACTGACACATCACAAATTATCTCGTACCTGTACTAGTTATTTTTCACTTAAGTTGGGGCACTTAAAACTGTGAACTCCTCTTCAGACAAGGCTAATAATATATGTTAATAATTAGGAGCCCAAAGGGAGATTTTTTTAAAATTTTATTTCACAGTAACACAAAGTTTGACATCGACTACTGACATCTAAATCTGGGTGCAGATGTGAACAGAACATCTGATCTTTGCATGTCATGGGTAACCACAGGACATGCAAAGTATTCTTGTGGAGTAAACACTGGGGAAATAATTTTTTGATCGCCTGCTGAATTTGTAAGTTTGCTCATTATCAAAGAATTGAACGGTCTCTAATTTTTATGGTAGTTTAATTTTAATGGCGAGAGACAGAATATCAACCAAAAATCCAGAAAAAACACATAAAAGTCTGGAGACTGGCTAGGCTACTCCATGACCTTAATGTGCTTCTTTAGCCACTCCTTTGCTGCCTTGGCAGTATGTTTTGGGTCATTGTCATGCTGGAAGATCCATCCATGATGCATCTTCAGTGTTCTGGCTGAGGAAAGAGGTTCTCATCCAAGAGTTTAAGCTGCAGGGCTCAGTCCATTTGTACCTCAATGTGGAAAAGTCGTTCCTGTACCCTTAGCAGAAAAACACCCCCAAAGCATAATGTTCCACCTCCGTGCTTGACTGTGGGGATGGAGTTCTTTGTGTGATACTCAGCATTTTTCTTATTCCAAGCATGGTGGATTGAGTTGATACTTAAGAGCTCAATTTTGGTTTCATCTGACCACAGCACTTTCTCCTAAGCCTCACTCACTGGCACACTGAAGACAGGCCTGTCTGTACATGTGCCTTCTTGAGCATGGGGGCTTGTGGGGGGCTGAAAGATTTCAATCCATTATAGAATGGTGTGTTACTAATGGTGTTCTTAGTGACTGTGGTCCCATCTGCCTTCAGATGATTAACAAGCTCCTCCTGTGTAGTTTTGGACTGATTTACCATTACTCTCATGATTATCCTCAGCCCTTGAGGCAAGATCTTGCATGGAGCTCCAGACTGAGGGCAACTGATGCTTATTTTATATTTCTTCCATTTTTGAATAATTGCACCAGCACTTCTCACCAAGCTTCTTGCTGATGGTCTTTTAGCCCATTCGAGCCTCGTGCAGGTCTACAGTCTTGTCCCTGACATCCTTTGACAGCTCTTTGGACTTGCCCATGGTGGTGGAGAGGTTGGAATAGAAGAAATTGATTCTGTGGACAGGTGTGCTTTATACACATAATGAGCAGCGATCAGGAGTATCTGTAATTGATTGATTGTAATGTGTCTGCTACATGGGAACTCAGTCAGTCGGTGGGAGCCAGAATTCTGGCTGGGTTGTAAGGGATCAAATACTTTTTTCACTAAGTGAGATGCAAATCAATTTATAACTTTCATGTAATGTTTTTTTTTTCTGTATTTTTGGTTGATATTCCGTTGTTCTGAATAAGCTATTTTTTTCATTCAATTTATTACTTGATCCTATTTACAATTGTATTTGTATGTGATGATAATATTAACTTACCCATACAATATTCTTCATATCTATCATATCAGATTCCATCATTGCTATGATCATTTTTGTGTCAAACTTTCACAAAATTTGGTTTTCTTTTTCTTGTTATTGTTGTTTCAGTCTTTCTTTCTTTTTCTTTTTTCGGACTTGGGTGGGGAAGAATTAATTTTTTTTTTTTTAAAAAGAAGCAAATGTTATAAAAGAGCAAGCCAACACCTTTCATGCTACCACTAATTGGCCCTTTGTGTTCGTGCCCCATTGTAGTAACTATTAACTCAGATCTTGGGCTCCAATTTGTCCCTGCAGCCCTTTATTGGCCGCCAGCCCGCAGCCTCAGATGCACAGGCAACCCTGGCTGACCTGATAACATTTATAGTTGTAATGGATTTTTTTATGCCCGTCATTAACTGGCAGAGAGATTGGATATAGAAATTGCTTGTGCCTTTTTCTGTGGTATTTCAACTTTATAGCATTATGTTCAGATATGTCACCTTCCATCATCTTTTTTTTTTTAAGACCTCTCCCATCACTGGTTTTGTTTTAAATGTACAGGTCTTTTGTGCAGGGCACTTGTAGTATCAAGGGCTTGTAATGAAAATTTTAATGATGTTGAGTAAAAGCTTGGAAAGATATAATTTCTGTCCAATTATTGGTTCTCTCTCCGCCAGATCTTTAGGGGTGATTTAGCACAAAACATGGTTAATGTAGACAGTTTATATGAAGCGGCTTTGAATCAAACCATTGAAGAATGTGGCAATAAAACTCATGTTCGCTTTAGGATGCCTGGAAATATGATTTATTTTTGCAAAAACTGAGTTTGTACAACAAAAACTTTAATGTTAGGCAAAAAAAATGTACAGTAGAAAACTATTTTAAAAAACAGTTCAATGGAATTCAATGATGAGTTCACATGAATAGATGGATATGATATTCCAGCACCCCAAGGACACAAGGTGGACAAAAGAACAGAAACAATTTACAATATCTTTAGAAACCACCACAAACTTTGGTGTCAACAGTTGCCACAAATTAGATCAATACTTCTGGTCCCTAAAAAATCAAACATTAAAGGCGTGGGTGAAAGGCCTCGTGCACTTTAATTGCAGATATACTCCAGTGTGTAACACTGACTTTAGTGGTGTAAAATTAGTTCAACACCTTCACCTTTGACGTGATTTAGTTGTTCTTCTTCTGGCTCTTTTTGCTGGGAGGCTCACTGAACTGAACAACGCTGAAATGTATAAATGTTCCCAGAAAATGCAGGAAAGCAGTAGAAGATATTAAGACAGGAAACAAGTCGGGTAAATGCGGTGGAGGGACCAGAACTGCGCTGACGATGCTCAGGCCAACCATGGCTACAATGCTGATGTAGAACTGTAAGAGAGAAAAACAGTGCAGTTGTCAGCTGATTGAAAGGAGATTGGGGTAAAAAGATCATGCAAAATGCTGAATGAATTTTCATAATGAGAAGCACGAAGGCTCAGATAAAATTGTGGATTACTTGTTACTTTAGAACATAAAAGGAAGTGTCCCATGTTAGCCTAACAAAATGAGTTCAACTACTAAGTTACTTACTTACTAGCCAGAGCCTTCATTTACTTCTAAATCCTCATTTGCAGATTCACTGTCTTTATGTGACCTAGTATTTAATGTCACTCAGATTTTAACCAGCTGTCATAGATGGTCAAAGATTGACTCTCCCTGACAGCTATGCAAAGATTTAAGAACCGATCAAAACTTTAGGAACCTTGGTTTAAGAATGGCTTGCTAAATTGCTATTTGTAAGATTTCTTGGTCAGTAACACTGCTGTCAATTAAACTGTGACACAAATACAATATCTTTACAACTGCATGTCATTAAAAAGCTGCCTTCATTCAAAGTCTTTTTTGCAGAGTGCTCTTTGCTAAAATCATAATGAAAAAAAAATCAGAACTTCTCCTTGTAAAAACTGAGCACCCAGTGCTATGAACAAACTGTTGGCTTTCCCCTTAACACTAATTATCCCAATAATATCAAACTAATAAATAATTTAACTTAAAATAGAGCTCATATGACACTGAATATTTATAACTAAATGACTGACATCAAATTAATCATTTGAGAGGTGCTGTAAAGAAATGACTGAGGCCTGCATTATCATATCACAGCCAATCTGACTTTTTTTTAAATTTTATTTTTTTAAAGGTATGGTCACTGCTTTTTATTTTGTTACAGATTTACAAACAGATGTGATGGTGAGCATCAGATCATTCATATGTCTGCTTGTGCTTTATGACCCAGAGTGAGATGGAGGAAGCGCCTCGTGCCCGCAACCGCCCAGCCGCCCAAAACCCATGAAACCTTATCCCCATCATTGGGGCTCGCTATTTATGCTGCTTGTGTAAATAAATATATCTAGGCAAACCTGTGTTAATGACACGTGCTATAAAAAGACACCTTCTCCTAATCTCCCGACACCCTACCGGTTCCCCTGTCACTAAGGGGTGGACAGAGAAGCCACTTCAGACGCTATGGAAACTTAAATAAGCGATAAATAATTCTTTGGTTGGCAGCAGTGTTCATCCCTGGACAGCTTACACAGCTTACACCAGCACATGATATTTATTTATACAGTTGGGTATATCTTCTCACACAGTTGCAATTTAGGTCTAGTGCCACTTTGAAAATACAGGCCAACTGGGACCCTGATATCTGCACGCTTCCCACTACAAATGTATCATCTGTACATCTGCCTCCCAACCTGTACTAGAGAAAACATGAACTTCATTTTAAGAAAGCAATACCTTTGTTTAAGCAAACACACAACATGAAGGAAACCATACTTTAAAGATAAAGCTTTAAATCCTTCTAATTAAAAAAAAAAGTGGGAAAAGGGTACACATTAGGGTCATATTGTATTTTTACCTGCTTTATCTACTAGTGTAGTCTGTATTTGTGTTAAGTTCTAATTTAATCTGAATGACTTTTGGTAGAAAAAATTGAAACCACAACCATAATTACAGAAGTTAACTCCACCTACACACATGTATGGGACTGCACCACACTCAGCCAAAACCACTGCTGTTGACTTCTAACTACTTCTAATTGCTGGATTTAATTCTTCACACTGTTATTCGGAGTAATTGATAAAAGTGAATAAAATTTTAATAACTGCATTCAAGTGACTAGTAACTATAACTGAAATCTGGCTTTGCCTTTTCCAGGCCACAGTTGTAAATAAGAACATGTTCTTAATCTGTCTGCCTGGTTAAATAAAGGTTTAAATTAAATTAAATGTGTTTGCTACTGTGAGATATATGTAGTGAATAAGAAGTGTGAAGGACCTTATGTTGGAAATACCCCAAAGTGTACTCAAGTTCAATTAACACAGTAACAAGATTTTATAGATGCATGGATTTCCTCTGCAAACAAGCAAATCAATGCATATTTGGAGCTATATGTTAATTATTATACCAGCACTTCAGCACTGACCTTCCATCTCACTATAAAGGCCAGGTCCATCTTGGGCAAGCAATATAACAGCTTGTTGTAGGCTCCCAGTCTCAGTTTATCCTCTGAACAGTGATCCAGTGCAGACAGTAGATAGATGCTGAATAAGAGGAAGGCCAAGGAGATCACGGTGTAGGGCACCAGCAGGCCATCCTTCAGGAACAGAGGAAGCATGCTGCATAGAGGGACAAGAAAAGGGCTTTGAATGAAAGTTCACAGGTTCATATTTCTAGACGGTCATGTTCCAACACATGAATACTGAGTGAAGGGCACCAAAAGCAGCCCCCAGTCCCACATTCTTTTTCATTTTTAGTGTATAAAGGCAGATTATTTCTGAGGATGGTTGTGATCCATGAACTCACTGGAATCGTTGCTGGTGTGATCCCATTCCAAGGCTGATGTCTTTGCTTTGAGCAATGTGAAATAACCCCCAAAAGTAAGAACTGCGTGTGATTCTTATAATGAAGATAGCCTGTTGCAGCATTGCCTTTACATGCAAGGGACTGCTGGACTTTGTTACACATTGGTACAACATTAATAAGCACAGCAGAATTTTGAAAGTTCCTGAAATCTTTTGAAAAGAAATCAGTTCTAACCCACAACTGATGGAAGGTGCACTAGATTTTCATACATACACTATCATTCATACATGATAGCTGAGTGCAAAGTTTGTTGAGCTAAGCACAACAGTAAACCAAGCAGTTTTTATTCTGCAGGCCTGGATGTGCACTCTGAAAATTCACGAGGAGCTTATCTTAGTGTAGTAGACGGGCATGGGCAAGAACAACAGTTGACTCTTAGTGAATCGCGCATCACCCCAGCTCATAAAAAAAACTTTCCCCTCACAATAAACCACTTATTCAGATTTGTACTCAAACAAAAAAGTTCTATTCAGTAGATAAATGTTTAACACTTCCTCCATTTATACTGACTGGCTGCATTCAGTGCTCATAAAGTGGTCATGCTCGACCATCCATTCAACCAATTCTGCTAACAAAAGATGTATTTTTTTTTTTTTTTTAATGACTCAGTCTGGAGAGGATGCAGATAATGTGAAAGTCCAAGTCAGACTGTACAGGGAAGCAGCTACAGAATGACCTCCTGTCCCTACACAACACACACTTAGACAGCAGGCATGCAGACTATGCAGTGTAATCCCCAGATATCCTTATACTAAACCACACACACAACAATTAGTGCTGCCGGAAGAATTTAACAACAGCTGGTGAAAGTTAGATGGCGCATTTGTAGCACTACTTGTCTTTTCCATTCATGGTGCTTTGCTCAACCCACACAGCACATCATTTAGCTTTTCGGGATTATTTCTATTATATTTTTTTCATTAAATGAGACAGAAAACAAAGAAAAATTACTAAAGAGAGACAACATCCAACAATAGGACACCAGATTTATGTGCTAGCTCAGCAACCAGCACATCTTAAAGCCAGACTTCATAAGTTTTATTGAAAGCTGTGGCCACAACTGACCAGGGGATAAGAGCTATAAAGTGAGCAAAAAATGCTCTGTAATGATACTTATTGTACAATTTCTTCTTTGAAAAGTTCAACAGTCCTGTAAATGAACTTTAAAAGTTCTGCTTATACTGACCTGCTTCTAATCATAAGAAAGTTGCTGAACGTCATCTAGTTGGTACATCATAAAAGTAACTTTATTATTCTGTAACACTATTATTCTATTCATTATTCAATTATTCAAAGCACAGTAAATAAGCCTTAGAAACAAATCTAACAACAGACAGCCAGTTTTTATTTGTTACTCTGTTACTCCAACTTTTGTGTGTAGTTTTGTAGCTTACCTGAATGTAGAGGCCTGTAGGAACCAAATGGCCATCAAGGGGAGGTCATTCAGCAGGAGGCAGACAGGCCTAGAGTAAAAAAGTCTGGATATTAAGTATATTTTGCGGTAACTAATATCAAGCCCTCTTTTGCAATTAGACAAGAGTCGAGTAAGAGTAAGCGTAAATAGAATATTAAAGCTACTGAGCCGATCAAAAAAAATGACAAGTCAGTCAGCACTTTGTTGCATGACATTATTTTGTATGTTATCGATATTCATTTTAAGAACTGCCGATGTTTTGCCAAGGAGTTGCGATGATAAATTTGTGACCACGTGTCATACTCGCACGTCTGTATTCATCTGTGTTTAAGCCTATCGTTAATTGAACTTGCTAGCCGGCGTCAGTGCAAGTTGTACACTCTTCTCAAAGGGGGGGCACTTTCCATCACTCCCCGAGCCCATAATTACAGTCAGTGCTCTTTGGCGATCCTGTTACAGCCCAATAATTGATACCTGCGCAAACAACACCCCGAGCTGCCGCCTACCATTCTTTCCTAATCCCTGGACATGTATTACTGATTGATTCAGGAGGACAGGTGGGAGATATAACTCAATAGTTAATAAAGCAACAATCTACCCTAATCTAGATTAATAGATGAGCCTAGATCTAGGAACCAAATCCCTCGCTGTCAAATCTATCCCAGGCTTTGCACTCCACCTACAGCTTTATACATATGGAGGTAAATGATATTGAAGCACACACATACGCATCTTACTTCTTTTAGCGCCGCTTTCACCCTGTTAAATATGACCCAACTCGGATGCAGCACAGCACTGTCATGGCAATCTATCTATCTGTGTGGCACTGAGCGCGATGACAGAGGTGAATAACTTTTCTGTACTTAAAAAAAAAAAAAACTGGAAGTACAGCAGGAGGATGACGTCACTTTTACATGATTTGAAACCATTAACATTCTGTAAGACATAATCTGAGATTTGACAGGGCGAATGGCTCCTTTGTGAGTAGGAATTAAATCTATACTCATGAATATTTCAGATATCGCTACAAGACAGAGAAAGTACCATTTACATTTGTCACCCAATGAGACAAAACTCAAGAAGTTACAATTATCTTCTCTGTACTTACAAGGCAGCCAAAAGGATGGACTTCTCATGGACTTGATAGGAGAAGAGGAAGAACGCCAGGGATGAATTGACCTTAAAGTGACATTGGGGCTATCAGTAAAACTGCTATATTTAATAGTGCACTTTTTATTACAAATGGATGGAAGAGAAAACATATTTGGGACTGTGTTCTCAAAAAAAGAAGCAAGGTTTGTTCAATTAAATATAATGTTTGTGAGCCAACAGGCCAGTGCTGAATGCCCAAAACACTCACCAAAGCCAGTTTAAAGTGCCAGAAGGTTGGCTTTGTCACCAGTCTGATAGAGGAAGGCAGAACTGCTAGAAGAGTGCAAGCAAAACTGAAAAAAATCAAATGAAAATGGAAGATCAAGTTAGTGAAGAAATGACAAAACAAAACAATAAACGTATAGTACAAAATCAGCTGTGCAGTGGATGCAATATCATTCTCAATAGCATTTGCATTGCATTTCAAGGTTTTCATGTAAATCTTTGTGGACTGTGTGGACATGGATGGATGGGAAAGCGTCTAATGAACACATTCCGGCAAAGCAGCCTATTTTGTCAAACCAACAAAATCCATAAAAACGGCCGGATTTGTTTTCGAGTAAGCGTAACTCTATGATCTGATTTTGAAACCAAGTGCATATAATAAAGCATTCCACTCTCAATTCATGCCACAAATTTTTAAGACGCCTTCTGATCTGTAACTGAGCTGTGTGCTGTGCTTTAACTGACCAAATAATGGCCTCCTCTTAGGGTTACCAGGCAGTAACCCTCGAATTGTCAGTGTGTACAAATGTGCTTAAAGGTCAGGCTGTGACTTAGCTTGAGGTGTGAGGGCAACAACTTCTTTTTACTGCGAATCACAGAAGACAGAAAGAAGCAAACATACACAAAGGGAGCTGGATAAGGAGATACAAAGATAGACAGGAGTAATGAAGGACCAGTAAGTGGATATTTATTGTATGAAACCATGTGTGCTGTTCGTGTGTTATGTGTAGGGCAGGGTTTTGCTGTCTGGATGGATGTGGATCACTTTTCACAGCTGATTCATTTTATGTACACTATATACCCGCAGCGGAGCATTTAGCAATCCCACCCCCTGCGCCAAAAAGACAGCAGTGTTTTTCATTTGTTTCAAATACACTACAGCAAAAGAAGTCTAACTTGATCCCTGGACTTAGCAGTCTGGCAGAAACGTGTCCATGCTGTGAACATAGGACTCCTAAATTTAGCATGCTGGGTTATTTAAGCAGGCTTCACCACCACGCAACTGTTGCAAAAAGTTTTTCTGTCGCTGCACAGGACCCCGACTTTTGGTCAAGATAACTTCTAATGTATGTGGAGTATCTGCCTCTCTTTCACACCCACATTATAATCACATGATCCTTCAAATTACACGATCCATAATTATGTTTAAAAAACAAAAAAAATCTTGCTGTCAAATTGATTAAGTCCGAAGAATTTTTTTTCAGTGTTCCTCGAGCAGTTCAAAAGGTTTTTCACATTTTCAAAAACATCAATGACTTCATGTTAAAAAGTTCCTCGTGAGATGTAAGGGATGGTCTTATTTCCAACCACTGGATCACTGCCTTTATTCCCAAGGGCAGACTTGGCTTTTTGAGGAAATGAAAGGAGCGAAAACATGAGCCAGCAGAGAGAGAGAGAGAGAGTGAGGGAGGGAGGGGGTAAAAAGACAGAATGGCACAGCACAACAGAGAAGATATCAAAGATAAAGAAAAGATAGAGGAGAATAAAGTGAAACTTGTTAAACAGACAGAGGAATCACCTGAGGTAGAGCTGAGAGTCACTTGACAAAATGGATCTGATCTTTATCAGGGTGTTCAGGCTGCACCATGTGTTGGCCACTTTATCCTGTACACACACACACACACACACACACACACACACACACACACCTTGGTTAACTAAAAAATACCTGATGGAAAAACAGACATACATAAGTCAGTATACCGAATTCTCAAAAATTATATATATAATAATTTGGGGGTAAATTTTTTTTAAAAATTATATTTATTGACAATAGCTTTCTTTTCTGTTCTTTTCTTTTCTTTGCTTCTTTATCTTCTATATTATCTGTTTTGTTGCTTTGCTTATAAATGTCATGTAATAGTAAAGTGAAGCCATAGAACACGAAGTGATGTTTTCAAACTACAATCCAAAATATGGATATCAAATTTAAAATATGTGCATGAAACAAAAAGAAGCAGCAAATTCTCATCATTGGGAAGCTGAATCCAGAGAATGTTAAGGTAAAAAGTCCATATTCATTTAAATTATTTACTATTATTATTAATCAGTAGCCATGCAATTTCTCTCAAGTTAGACTATGTTACTTTTATACTGTTAACAACCTTTCTCATTTTTAAGGTGACTGTGGTACAATATACCATATATGTGAAGCTTCCTCTTTAATACCAGCTGAAAAGTACCTGCGGTTTAAAGTTGATATCAGATGAGGAGGTCATTGTGTGTGCTTTAGTTGATTTAAGTGCTTAAGCAGTTGTGCGAGGATATTAAGGCCAAAGCCACCAGTGTGCGCCATGATATCACACAACACCGAGGCCTGCATGCCTAGATCAGCTTTATGATTCCACTATGGGTGTTTTCACTGCATGATCCTATCTAGAAAATCTATTTCTGGTCTCCTCTCACTCTTCTGTGCTACAGCTGCTGGCTGCACAGCTGTGCCGATCTTAATGGCAACCTCGTCAGCAGCACTGGGCTGTCCACTGTTGTGTTATCTCAGCCCAATCCCTCTCTTTCCTTTCTGCCTTCTTGCTCCAAATAACTGCTACAGCGGTGCTCCTGGACACCGCCTGAAGACAACACATGAACGTCAGGGTGGGCTGAGCGAGAGCAGCGTGGCCCCTTCACCTATAAGGTAGCATGGAATTTCACAGGGAGAAGCATTTGGTGCCATTTTTGTGAGCAGGCAGCAATGTGAGACGCCAGAATGCAGCTCAGTGGGTAAGCTTACAACTGCTCCCACCCAGAAGCCACCAGAACCACCAGTCACCAGCCCTCCTCTCCCCCCACCACCCCTTCTCACCCCTGTACCCTTGTCTGCTTACGTGCACAATTTCACAATTAGTTCAGGACAACTTGCCCCAGCAGCCTCGTCGTGCTGTCGTCACAGGGGAGCATAGTGTCTCTCACACCCTGTGTATTATGTTTGAACCATTTCGTTGAACAAATACTGCCGCGGTGCACGCTGCCAACCGCTCCCGCAGTAGAATTTTCAATTACTTCTCACATCCATGACACCTTGTGGTGGGTTCTACCTCCGGGAACAGGGACAGAGGGGGTTACAGAGTTTCAGAAATGAGAGCTCCAAAGCTTGGCCTCCGAGCTGTCAGTCACACGCACACACAGTTACTTTACCTCCGCTGCTTTCAACACTGTGACTGCGGAGGTGTTTCAGATATTCTTGTTCACCATCATCACTTTCCTTTTTAAATTAATATCATGTTCCAGTAATCAGGCTATAACTGGCTGACCACAGTATATCAAACGTGTGTGTTTGTTCTTGTAAAACAGTCAATGCTTATGTGTCCGTTTTCCAAAGATGTGGTCGGTAGGTGGAAGCAGCTGACGTGCTCTGATACGCCTTCAAGTGTCGCATCAGCCCAACTCAACAGTTCGTATGGATAGAACATGGCTGTGCTATGAAGTGGTGAAAACAACCTGCTCATAAATTAGCGAGATTTATCTCTAACCTCCTACTGTACAGCCCGAACCCCGACACCTCCCGGAGATAGAGTGAAACTGATCTCCTGACCTTTCACAGTTTTATTCCACTGTTTTCTTTGATCCTACAGGGTATCTGTTTCCAAGCGGCTAAGCACTGGTGGATGGAAGGGTATTCGCCATGCTGAGAGTATGGAATGGTGCATAGAGAAGAAGGAGTGCTGCGTAGGCTGTGCATAACATTTTATAAAATTACTGGTCACAGCCTCGCGCCGTAAATTGTTGAACACCATGAAATGAGGTTTCTTAGAAAAAAAAAGTGTCACTCCTTAGAAAACACAGAATCTCAATTGATCGCACACAAGCAGGGACGTGAAGTTACTGGCATTTAACAGTAATTAGTTTTTGGGGTAAACAGAAACAAAACTGCATCTCCACTGGCTTATCTCACAATGGCAGCTGCTAACAAATCCCTTACTTTTTTCTTTCCCCCCAAGTAAAAAACATACATGTTGCTGGTGGTACTGCATTTGGAATTTTATTACACTGGATTCGAATAACTGCAGTTAGATTTATTTGTGAATTTCAGGAGATTCCCACGGATCATTAAACACAATCTGTCAGGAAGTATTGATGTCTTCCCATTTTCAGTTAAAAAAAAAATTTATTCCAAGATCAACACTGCTATTCTTAGATGCCTGCGTGACAAAGGTACAAATGTTTTCCTTTTAAGAGTTAGTCTGGGAATATTAAGCTTCTCAGATGTGGTTTTAGAGTTAAGCTTGAATATAAAGAAATGTACTGTACCTCAAACAAACCCCGAGCCACAGGAAAGATCCTCCTGACCACCTGCAAGGCCTGGCTGGGTTCAGACAGGAAGGGAAACCAGCAGAGGGCAAAAGTTGCCAACACTGCTACACCAATCCTCACCAGCAAGAAAAGCCTACATGAAAAGACAAGCATCATCACAGGATGTAGGAAATGAAAATGTATCAGAAATAATGAAAACAAGGATTTACGAATAATTTTCCCACTTTCTGTAACTGCTATTTCCCCAAAATGCCTTAGTATTTCCTTTGAATTTGTCTTTGAAAACAGATCACACATGCTGTGTGCTAAGTCCTAAATTTGGGCTTTGACCCTTGTGTTGAGGAATGCAGTGAAAGCCATGCATCAGCTGAAAGTCTTCGGTGTAGGTCAGGATATCTTGTCAGCTGTAACTGTGAAGCTGCTGGTTAAGTTGCACACACAGGCATAGCTGAGGAGTTTGGGCATGGCGAGAGTGTCATCTGGACATATCTTCCCCCCGGGCCTTCTAATCCAGCTCTCCATTTGCTACTAAATGCCCTTGGTACATTGTTACTAGATAAACAGACACTGGACACACTAGTAACAGCATCCAATCTGATTACCTCAGCCATTCTGTAACTCTCCTGAGGACACTGCTGTCTTATACACTGACATTACATATCTAGTGTGGGCATGCTATTGAGACTTGTGTGCACAGTGACTACAGAGTATAACCAACAACATTTAGGATGTCACAGACATTACTATAAGTCCTTCTGGGACATTTTGTATTTGCCTGTAATGAAGGGCATCACTGATCGCAGCATTTTTCCTGGTTCAGAATTGTTTTGGATTTTTTTTGTTTGTTTGTTTATGTTTTTTTGTGGGGGGGGTTACACGTAAGCATGATCCATCTGTGTAATATGAAGCCAGTCAGTCTGTGTTACTGTGTTACCTTATCTGGTTGCTTTATTTAAAAAAAACTTAAAAATGATACTGCTATTTATTTGGCAAATAACAAACGGAATTCATGTTTTTATACCAGAATTTGAGCCAAAGCAATACTCTAACTGAACGAAGTACGTGAACATAACAC
>JAMQGT020006833.1:0-12783 GCA_024447675.2 Pterophyllum scalare
TGCACATTCCTGCTTGTTTGATGCTGGCTTCCTGTGTTTGTCCAATCAGGAGTAGATGGTGATGACTTCACTTCCTCCCGCCTCTCACCAATAGAACGCGCTCCAATCCTTCTGTTAGGACCTCCAGGAACTACATGTCTGCTCGGTGAGTTAACGAACATCTCATGTCATGTTACCTTGATAATGCTTTCTGATTAGCTAAAAAATAAACCCTGAACAACTATTTTCTGAACATAACCCACTACAATAATTTTTTTATTTCACTTGAATATAAATAATCAAGAAGTTAAATACACTAATAATATGGGGTGCCTCCCTACACTAATAAATGCAACACGGAAAAAATATAACTAACCGTAGTGATGTTTATTTTGTTGAGCTATTCTTTATCCGAGCGATGATCTGCAGGCAAAAATTCTTCTGTGCAGAAAAAATCCTGATTTCTAATAATTTAAATGGTGATATGGTTATAGAGTGCCAGGTCTTTTATTGTGAAAATCGTGACTGGCATTGGTTTAGCATTAGAAAAAGTCAGATAGGATGGGTTTTGTTGGTTTTTTTTCACACCTTTACTCAGCCTGTATGGTTTCAGCCTAGAAATTCCCAAGCTTTCAAACTTCCTAATATGTTTTTTTCCCCCTCCTTAGCCTATATTTGGAGGCGGGGTTTTGTTTGGTCATGTCAACCACAGCATCACCCATAAATAGAAATCGTAGACTTTAAATATATGATGGATGTACCATCTAACTCTGAATGTGGAAGTACCTTAAAACTGCATTTGTTTGCAGTGTCGTACCCTTATTACTGCAATTCTTCATGCATATAAAACCGGTTAGTAAGGAGATTTCTCCCTCCATGAGGCCTGAGGAGGTGTAAGTAACAGAACAAAGCCACCATTAAAGGCCACACGTCTGCTGTGAGAAAAAGACACTTTATGACTGTAAAAACTGTCAAAAACAAGCCTCTAAAGTCTACTTTGGTGCAGCCTTCAGGGTTTAAGGATACAGTTTTCATCTCCTTCGGAGTTCTTGGGTGGTCCCGGCATGTTGAGCAGGACGAGTTGAGCATCGTGGGATCTGTTGACGATGACCTCATTGAGTTTGACGGCGGTGTGCATTCGCCTGACATTGGAGTGGACCCTGAAAAAAACCAAATAGATGAGATGCGTTAAATTACCTGCTAACAGCGCTGTGAGCGTGTCAGAGAGAACCCTGTTGTTTCTGCTCACGGCCTGATGCTCAGCATGTCCCTGAAGCCCTCGGGCGTGGAGCAGCCGGAGTGCGTTGCTCTGTATTGTGTGGTCTTCTCTTTGGTCCACGTCATCTGAACGTGGCGATGGTGCTCGGAGCTGCCGCCGCTCGCCGCCCTGTCTCGCTCGCCGCCGTCAGTGTCGTCTTCATCGTCTGAGCCGATGCTCGTCAAACGCAGCATGGAGTTACGGTCCTTCACCAGCTGCGCCTGCCGTGTAAAGACACACGAACGTGCTCCTTCTCATCTCATCCGTTTATCTGTTTTTTTCTACCTCATACGATGCCTCCTCTCTTTTCAAAGCTAAGTCCCGACTCCTGCTTCTGTCTGTCTCTTTGTACCTGTCTGTCTCTGTCTCCTCTGGAGGTGTTTGACGAGTAGACTCCAGGACTTTTGTACCTGGGGGAAAGATACGCCTACAGAAAACACAAGGTCACCTAACTCTCCAAAAAAAATCAATCACAGGCTGCATCTACTCTGGGGGAGCAGAACTACAGGGACACGACAGCAAAAATAAGCGAGACCTGAGTCAAAAGGCATCTGAAAGTCAGAAAGTGTGAAGGTTAGAGGAATAAAAAGATGACAGAGCAGTGAAAGGCAGGAAATAACAGAAGACAAGAAGCACAGGTCAGCACATAAAACTGAACCCTTCAGATAAAGAACCTGAGAGTGAAATAAATGTGGATTTGATCTTATAAAAGTCCCCTTCATCAGAGAGGTCAAGGTATTCAGTGTTTCAGTGTTTTATTTAAAGCAGTAGTTCTCAACTGCGCACGCACGCACACACACACACACACACCACACTCATACTCTACCTGAAATGATCCCACTAGCCAGGCCGGGGATCCCTTTAATCTCAGAAAAGTTGTTTAAAAGGAAGTATTCGTCACAGGTTGCATTGAGTTCTGAGCTTTGGCAAAAAAACGTCCTAATATGCGTGGGCATCTCCACAATCACCTTGCTACCTGGTATGTGAGAAATCTAAGCATTTTCCTGGCATTTTTAACACAAAAAAAAATGCCATCATGCTTGAGTAGAAGAAACTCCAATCATCATTAGAATCCTGGTATTTTTCTTTTATGTGGTCACCCAAATTTCCTCTATAGGACAGCATCACCACATAAGCTTCTAAATACAGAGGAAAGTCTGGAGAAAGTGGCACTAACTGAAACAAAAACCAAGCGAACTCTCGAGTGAAAACTCACCAGAAGGATCTCGACAGCTCCTAGGATGTACATAGCTCCAGCGAAGGTGGTGCCCAAGTAGAAACACAGGCCTACTGCCCCCCCAAACTCTGGACCCAAAGAGCGGCTGATCATGAAGTAGGAGCCTCCCGCTGGAGGGGGAGGAAGGAAGTAGGGACAAGGAGGAGGAAGGTGTATGTAAGGGTTGGAAGAAGTGAAAATATCGAGGGAAAGAGGGGGAAGGAGAAAAGTTGGATAACGACAAATAAAGAGAGAGACAGATTGTAGGAAGAAAAAGAAGGATGGACAAAGAAAGAAAGAGAAGGGGGGGGGATGGATGGTTAGTAACATTATGACGTTGGGAGGTAAAGGGAGAGAAAAGAGGAGTCATACTATGCTTGCAGAAGTAAGCATAATGTTCCATGTGATACCGATACAGACAGAGCAGACTTTCATTCAAACGGTATCTGCAAATGGCACAGGACAGCTGCTTCTCGGCTCACTCCAAGCACTGGATCAGATTGAATCCAATCTTAACCTCCTAACTGCTGGAATAGCTGATTAGCAAAGCTCGTTACTTTTTTCTAAACATCAGCATTAAACCAGACTGTATAAACACAATCAACTGAAACTCAGGTACTGTAAACCAGCCTGCAATATGCTTAAATTCAGTGCCCCTACACAAATGCTACTCTGAGTGAGCTCAGGCAAACAGCTGACACTATTTGCTGATACGATTTGAACCAGGTATACTATAAAAAAGTACACAGGGGAATCAAACAGTAAGAGCACATACAAATGCTCTACTGACTCAGTGTTTGGTTTTCAAACTGCAGCCCAGTACATTACAAACAAAATTAAATTAAATTAAAAAAATTAAAAAACAGGGTGGGTGTAAATAAGACGATGGGTCTATGAAAGTGATCTTGTGTTATGATATTGTTAGACATATTTAACATGTAAACTACTGAGATGTTCCTGAGCAAAGCCACAAAACCTGCTGGACTTTCACATCACTCTCTCTGCAGAGGGGGTCCCGGCTGAGTCATTTTTAGTGCTAAAAGGAAGTATTCGTCACAGGTTGCATTGAGTTCTGAGCTTTGGCAAAAAAACGTCCTAATACGCGTGGGCATCTCCACCATCACCTCAGGGACGTGGCTGGGGTCAAAAGTGGGGCCTGCTCTGCTGTGTTCTATTGGAAGAAATACAGGACTTCAGAAAACGGCACTGGTCTAACCGAGACGAGCCACTCATGACTCCTAACAGAAACCAAAAAAATTTTAAACAAGTAAAAGAAAATCTTAACCTACCATTAACTGTGAAGTTGCTGTCTAATTTCTCAGCTGGAACTTTACCCAGTACTATTTTATTACAGTGATCGTCAGCAACATAATGGCCATTGATAGTTCTGTTTCCCAGCATGCACACACTGTGGATGAAAGCCCAGTCAGTCAAAACTGTGACACATAACGGATCGGTTAACTTTTCCAAATCATCAGCACTTACGGAAAATGTGGAACACTGAAGGCAGAGACCACCGCTCCGACATAGATGGATAAAATGGAGATGATGACACAGGCCAAGAAGACGGAGGCCAGTTTGTTTACGTATTTGATGCCCACAAAAACGACCAGGGCCATGAAGAGGAGAAAGATGGAGCCATAGATCCTCATGTTGTTCAACATGGCTGCTTCTTCACCTTCAAAAATAGCTGCTCTGGGTGAAATGTACATCTGTCAGAGGGAGAGGGGTAGAAAGCAGCCAAGTTAACCTATTGCTAATAGAGGATGTATAGTTTTGCTATATTTACTGTGTCAATAAAGGCACATGCATCTTCCATAAAATACCTCTGGTTTCATCAGACCCTTGTGGGCAACCCTGCATATCAACAAACAGGGCTATTTTAGGGTGGTAATATATATAACACTTTATTTAGAGCAATTTATACAAAATTCACTACTTACCAGGTGAGCAAAAACTGAATTTAGATCGTATATTAAGCCAGACTGAAAAAGAATCTTTAGGACCTATTTGGCGATTTAAAAATCCAACATTTTAATATAATGGCAGATCCTTAAATTTATATTTCATACATAAGCGTCTTGAGGTGACTGTTGTTGTGATTTGGCACTAATAAATAACGTAAAATTAATTTTTTCTTCAGACAAACATGTCAACTGTCAATACTCATTACGTGGTTTAAGGGTGTTTCTGTCATTTCTTCCTTACTTTTAAAATGTTCACTTATCAGCTGTTATATATTTCGTACGTATAGGCAATACTGGCCTGCCAATAAAACTGATCAGGCTCCATTTGGGTCCCTAACCCCCTAATCCTAACCCAGGTCACATGTGTTTATTTAAAATCATTGAGATGACAGTTTTTGCTCTGACTGGGCTTTTACACAAAAGGAATAACTGATCCACTTAGAGTGAATATTTGCTACCTGGTATGTGTCACGGCTCCTGCTCCTTTGCCCTCTTTTGGATTCTGTTCTTCCACTAATCTCTCTTTGTGTTGTAGAGGCGGACCTTCTCCTCCTCAGTTGCCTGTGATCCCGCCTGGTTCCACAGCTGTTGGCAATACTATCGTCACTTGGACTATTTAAGTGGCAAGGGGCCTGCACTCGTCGCCGGATTGTTGTTTATCCTCTAGGCTGGCACTCTGGAGTCTGCGGTATCGTACGGTGGAGCATCATCTTGCATCACGGTCTTCGTATGCACCTCTGTGAACTGGTCGCTTGTTAATAAAGCCTTGGATCGTCAACTTACCCTCTGCCTGTTGAGTCTGCTTCCCACCATGACACCATCAGACTGGCTCAACCATTCATAGCACTTGTGCTAGTTGTCTAAATAATGTGCCAATGCTTGTGTCATTCAATCAACAGATGAGAAGGAAAGATGGAGAGGTGAAGGAATACCTGGTACGGCTCCGTTGGTGGCGATTGCACTCATCGATATGGCGGTCAACATTGTCTGGAGAGGAGAGAATCCCACATGCGGCCATTTAGAGAGGTTTGCATTTTGGTCTCATTACGCCCATTTGCTAACACAAATACTCACACAGCAACAGCACATGAAGACAATACAGAAGGCCTGCAGCACCCCAGCAGTTCCCACCACCCAGGTCAATCGTAGGAACAAGATGACGCTGAAGATGTTTTGCAGACAGGGCAGGTAAACACCCATCAATGTCCCCATCTGCGGTGACTGGAAGGACACACACATAAAAAAAAACAGCAACCATTTTAGCAGCAAATAAATCCAAATACAGTAGATGATGTTATTCTTCTTAAGTGCCAATTTGGAATTTGTTCATTTATTTCAAGGCATGTTTATTTTACCTTCATCTGGAAACAAAGAGAAACGTATACACACTGAAGTGATCTAACACTAGAGGTTAATTTAGACCATCATTGATTATCATTTGAACCATTATTAGACAACTTAACTTCCAAGTCAGGGTTTCACTCATATGCATTTCAAACATTCATCTATTACCTTTAACTCTACAATATTTCACTGCATATAAATTACACGAAGCTAGCCAATTATATCAATTACTCAATCTCACACCACAGTTTCATGCACCCTGCCTTGGGTGGGGACTGGCTAGCTGTTGGGGCTTGGAGCGGGTATAAAATTGATTTGGTTGCGGTTTTTAAAAGAGAAATTTCACATGGAAAATACAAGGTGAAAAAACCCAAATTCCCACCCACCTCTGTGAGGACATGCAACTCCATTTAATAAGTGTTCTAAAACCATCACTTGGATATTTGACTTATTACTGACAAATTGCTTGCTGCACACATCTCCATATTGAGAGCTGTGAGTGAAGGTGTTTCCTTTCCTCTTACTGACGTCTCATATCTGAATGCCAGTATCTACTCTGATAGGTTCAAAATCATTCTAAATTTAACAAAAAATGAAGAACAAATGCACATACACAGCTTTCAGGTTTTCGCCGCTAGCGGGGAGGAAGCCATGCCTCTTCAAGTACCGAGCCAGAAAAGTAAATTCTCCGCTCTTTACTCAAACAGGAAGTGGTCTCTCTCAGAGGATGTTCCCTCCACGCACGGTTTTTATTCAGAACTTTCAAAGTAAGGGTCATGTGATGTATCATCAATGACTCCACACTAAATGCAGTTCAAAGCAGGTAATAAACATTTAAAATGCATTCGCATGGCTTCACACAAAGATATCACTTTTACAACCAGTTCCTTCCTGGCTCTTTCCCACGCTGGTGATCTGGTTGATAAAGAAACTCAGGAATGTGAACGAGGCTTTCATGTGTGCTCCTGTGAGAACTCAAACAATGAAACAACATCTTCAGTGTCCTTCTTTCAGAAGGGACACTAAATCTCCTCATTTGAATAAGGAGAAACAACAGTATATTAAACAAGATGAAACATATACAAAAGATATGATAAAATACAGAGAACATGTTAATATACCTAACAACTCTTGCCTTCAGAAAGGCTTTGGTTTTTCATTTCAGCTCTTTACAAAAGCTAGTTCTGAGTTTTTAGTATTTTTATGGGTTTTTTTGCTTGCAGGGAGCACATGTCAAGGGAGCACCATGAATTGCTTCTCCTCTAGTCCAGCTGGGATTTAACTGTGACCTTTCTCCATTCAAATGCTTTATCCAAATATACTGCTTTAAAAAAAAAAAAAGGAAAGGAGCACTTTTTAATTAGATTGGGGCTGTGGCTGCAGCAATACAGACACTGCACCAGTCCCATCATGGTGAAGACAGAGCTGAGCGTAAAAGTGAAGCTGCTGATTTACTGGTCAAACTACGTCCCACCCCCGTGAATGTCTGTGAACCTGCTGTCATCTGTGAAAAGCACAGGGTCTTTTCACAGATGACAGCAGGTTCACTCTGAACACATGCGAGAAGCCGTTCTGGTACAAGCTGTGGAGAACGTTATGCTGCCTGTCATTCAGCATGACTGGTCCGGTAGGTCCCTGGTGGTCTGGGGAGGCATATCCATGGAGGCTATTCAACAGCACCCTGATTACCATTAGGTGTTGGGATGAAAATCCTTAGACCCATTCATCAGCAGGTCTGACAATGGGTCTAAGGATTTTCATCCCAACACCTAATGGTAATCAGGGTGCTGTTGAATAGCCTCCATGGTTATGCCTCCCCAGACCACCAGGGACCACCAGACCAGTCATGCTGAATGACAGGCAGCATAACGTTCTCCACAGCTTGTCCAGACTGGCTTCTCACATGTGTTCAGGGTGAACCTGCTGTCATCTGTGAAAAGACCCTGTGCTTTTCACAGATGACGGCAGGTTCACAGACAAGCTCACAGGGGTGGGACGCAGTTTGACCAGTAAATCAGCAGCTTCACTTTTACGCTCAGCTCTGTCTTCACCATGATGGACTGGTGCAGTGTCTGTATTGCTGCCAGCCCCAATCTAATTAAAAAATGCTCCTTTCCTTTTTTTTTTTAAAGCAGTATATTTGGATAAAGCATTTGAATGGAGAAAGGTCACAGTTAAATCCCAGCTGGACTAGAGGAGAAGCAATTCATGGTGCTCCCTTGACATGTGCTCCCTGCAAGCAAAAAAACCCATAAAAATACTAAAAACTCAGAGCTAGCTTTTGTAAAGAGCTGAAATGAAAAACCAAAGCCTTTCTGAAGGCAAGAGTTGTTAGGTATATTAACATGTTTTCTGTATTTTATCATATCTTTGGTATATGTTTCATCTTGTTTAATATACTGTTGTTTCTCCTTATTCAAATGAGGAGATTTAGTGTCCCTTCTGAAAGAAGGACACTGAAGATGTTGTTTCATTGTTTGAGTTCTCACAGGAGCACACATGAAAGCCTCGTTCACATTCCTGAGTTTCTTTATCAACCAGATCACCAGCGTGGGAAAGAGCCAGGAAGGAACTGGTTGTAAAAGTGATATCTTTGTGTGAAGCCATGCGAATGCATTTTAAATGTTTATTACCTGCTTTGAACTGCATTTAGTGTGGAGTCATTGATGATACATCACATGACCCTTACTTTGAAAGTTCTGAATAAAAACCGTGCGTGGAGGGAACATCCTCTGAGAGAGACCACTTCCTGTTTGAGTAAGGAGCGGAGAATTTACTTTTCTGGCTCGGTACTTGAAGAGGCATGGCTTCCTCCCCGCTAGCGGCGAAAACCTGAAAGCTGTGTATGTGCATTTGTTCTTCATTTTTTGTTAAATTTAGAATGATTCTGAACCTATCAGAGTAGATACTGGCATTCAGATATGAGACGTCAGTAAGAGGAAAGGAAACACCTTCACTCACAGCTCTCAATATGGAGATGTGTGCAGCAAGCAATTTGTCAGTAATAAGTCAAATATCCAAGTGATGGTTTTAGAACACTTATTAAATGGAGTTGCATGTCCTCACAGAGGTGGGTGGGAATTTGGGTTTTTTCACCTTGTATTTTCCATGTGAAATTTCTCTTTTAAAAACCGCAACCAAATCAATTTTATACCCGCTCCAAGCCCCGAACAGCTAGCCAGTCCTCACCCAAGGCAGGGTGCATGAAACTGTGGTGTGAGATTGAGTAATTGATATAATTGGCTAGCTTCGTGTAATTTATATGCAGTGAAATATTGTAGAGTTAAAGGTAATAGATGAATGTTTGAAATGCATATGAGTGAAACCCTGACTTGGAAGTTAAGTTGTCTAATAATGGTTCAAATGATAATCAATGATGGTCTAAATTAACCTCTAGTGTTGGATCACTTCAGTGTGTATACTTTCTCTTTGTTTCCAGATGAAGGTAAAATAAACATGCCTTGAAATAAATGAACAAATTCCAAATTGGCAGTTAAGAAGAATAACATCATCTACTGTATTTGGATTTATTTGCTGCTAAAATGGTTGCTGTTTTTTTTTTATGTGTGTGTCCTTCCAGTCACCGCAGATGGGGACATTGATGGGTGTTTACCTGCCCTGTCTGCAAAACATCTTCAGCGTCATCTTGTTCCTACGATTGACCTGGGTGGTGGGAACTGCTGGGGTGCTGCAGGCCTTCTGTATTGTCTTCATGTGCGGTTGCTGTGTGAGTATTTGTGCTATCAAATGGGCGTAATGAGACCAAAATGCAAACCTCTCTAAATGGCCGCATGTGGGATTCTCTCCTCTCCAGACAATGTTGACCGCCATATCGATGAGTGCAATCGCCACCAACGGAGCCGTACCAGGTATTCCTTCACCTCTCCATCTTTCCTTCTCATCTGTTGATTGAATGACACAAGCATTGGTACATTATTTAGACAACTAGCACAAGTGCTATGAATGGTTGAGCCAGTCTGATGGTGTCATGGTGGGAAGCAGACTCAACAGGCAGAGGGTAAGTTGACGATCCAAGGCTTTATTAACAAGCGACCAGTTCACAGAGGTGCATACGAAGACCGTGATGCAAGATGATGCTCCACCGTACGATACCGCAGACTCCAGAGTGCCAGCCTAGAGGATAAACAACAATCCGGCGACGAGTGCAGGCCCCTTGCCACTTAAATAGTTCAAGTGACGATAGTATTGCCAACAGCTGTGGAACCAGGCGGGATCACAGGCAACTGAGGAGGAGAAGGTCCGCCTCTACAACACAAAGAGAGATTAGTGGAAGAACAGAATCCAAAAGAGGGCAAAGGAGCAGGAGCCGTGACACATACCAGGTAGCAAATATTCACTCTAAGTGGATCAGTTATTCCTTTAGTGTAAAAGCCCAGTCAGAGCAAAAACTGTCATCTCAATGATTTTAAATAAACACATGTGACCTGGGTTAGGATTAGGGGGTTAGGGACCCAAATGGAGCCTGATCAGTTTTATTGGCAGGCCAGTATTGCCTATACGTACGAAATATATAACAGCTGATAAGTGAACATTTTAAAAGTAAGGAAGAAATGACAGAAACACCCTTAAACCACGTAATGAGTATTGACAGTTGACATGTTTGTCTGAAGAAAAAATGTAATTTTACGTTATTTATTAGTGCCAAATCACAACAACAGTCACCTCAAGACGCTTATGTATGAAATATAAATTTAAGGATCTGCCATTATATTAAAATGTTGGATTTTTAAATCGCCAAATAGGTCCTAAAGATCCTTTTTCAGTCTGGCTTAATATACGATCTAAATTCAGTTTTTGCTCACCTGGTAAGTAGTGAATTTTGTATAAATTGCTCTAAATAAAGTGTTATATATATTACCACCCTAAAATAGCCCTGTTTGTTGATATGCAGGGTTGCCCACAAGGGTCTGATGAAACCAGAGGTATTTTATGGAAGATGCATGTGCCTTTATTGACACAGTAAATATAGCAAAACTATACATCCTCTATTAGCAATAGGTTAACTTGGCTGCTTTCTACCCCTCTCCCTCTGACAGATGTACATTTCACCCAGAGCAGCTATTTTTGAAGGTGAAGAAGCAGCCATGTTGAACAACATGAGGATCTATGGCTCCATCTTTCTCCTCTTCATGGCCCTGGTCGTTTTTGTGGGTGTCAAATACGTAAACAAACTGGCCTCCGTCTTCTTGGCCTGTGTCATCATCTCCATTTTATCCATCTATGTCGGAGCGGTGGTCTCTGCCTTCAGTGTTCCACATTTTCCGTAAGTGCTGATGATTTGGAAAAGTTAACCGATCCGTTATGTGTCACAGTTTTGACTGACTGGGCTTTCATCCACAGTGTGTGCATGCTGGGAAACAGAACTATCAATGGCCATTATGTTGCTGACGATCACTGTAATAAAACAGTCCTGGGTAAAGTTCCAGCTGAGAAATTAGACAGCAACTTCACAGTTAATGGTAGGTTAAGATTTTCTTTTACTTGTTTAAAATTTTTTTGGTTTCTGTTAGGAGTCATGAGTGGCTCGTCTCGGTTAGACCAGTGCCGTTTTCTGAAGTCCTGTATTTCTTCCAATAGAACACAGCAGAGCAGGCCCCACTTTTGACCCCAGCCACGTCCCTGAGGTGATGGTGGAGATGCCCACGCGTATTAGGACGTTTTTTTGCCAAAGCTCAGAACTCAATGCAACCTGTGACGAATACTTCCTTTTAGCACTAAAAATGACTCAGCCGGGACCCCCTCTGCAGAGAGAGTGATGTGAAAGTCCAGCAGGTTTTGTGGCTTTGCTCAGGAACATCTCAGTAGTTTACATGTTAAATATGTCTAACAATATCATAACACAAGATCACTTTCATAGACCCATCGTCTTATTTACATCCACCCTGTTTTTTAATTTTTTTAATTTAATTTAATTTTGTTTGTAATGTACTGGGCTGCAGTTTGAAAACCAAACACTGAGTCAGTAGAGCATTTGTATGTGCTCTTACTGTTTGATTCCCCTGTGTACTTTTTTATAGTATACCTGGTTCAAATCGTATCAGCAAATATCAGCTGTCAGCTGTTTGCCTGAGCTCACTCAGAGTAGCATTTGTGTAGGGGCACTGAATTTAAGCATATTGCAGGCTGGTTTACAGTACCTGAGTTTCAGTTGATTGTGTTTATACAGTCTGGTTTAATGCTGATGTTTAGAAAAAAGTAACGAGCTTTGCTAATCAGCTATTCCAGCAGTTAGGAGGTTAAGATTGGATTCAATCTGATCCAGTGCTTGGAGTGAGCCGAGAAGCAGCTGTCCTGTGCCATTTGCAGATACCGTTTGAATGAAAGTCTGCTCTGTCTGTATCGGTATCACATGGAACATTATGCTTACTTCTGCAAGCATAGTATGACTCCTCTTTTCTCTCCCTTTACCTCCCAACGTCATAATGTTACTAACCATCCATCCCCCCCCCTTCTCTTTCTTTCTTTGTCCATCCTTCTTTTTCTTCCTACAATCTGTCTCTCTCTTTATTTGTCGTTATCCAACTTTTCTCCTTCCCCCTCTTTCCCTCGATATTTTCACTTCTTCCAACCCTTACATACACCTTCCTCCTCCTTGTCCCTACTTCCTTCCTCCCCCTCCAGCGGGAGGCTCCTACTTCATGATCAGCCGCTCTTTGGGTCCAGAGTTTGGGGGGGCAGTAGGCCTGTGTTTCTACTTGGGCACCACCTTCGCTGGAGCTATGTACATCCTAGGAGCTGTCGAGATCCTTCTGGTGAGTTTTCACTCGAGAGTTCGCTTGGTTTTTGTTTCAGTTAGTGCCACTTTCTCCAGACTTTCCTCTGTATTTAGAAGCTTATGTGGTGATGCTGTCCTATAGAGGAAATTTGGGTGACCACATAAAAGAAAAATACCAGGATTCTAATGATGATTGGAGTTTCTTCTACTCAAGCATGATGGCATTTTTTTTTGTGTTAAAAATGCCAGGAAAATGCTTAGATTTCTCACATACCAGGTAGCA
>JAMQGT020006834.1:0-125933 GCA_024447675.2 Pterophyllum scalare
TTTTAAATATCGGCTTCGTATTGGTATCGGCCGATATCGAAATGTAAAATATCGGTATCGGCCCTAAAAAAGTGGTATCGTGCCATCCTTAATAATGTATAGCGAATTACTTTTATACTACTTTTTTTACTATTTACTATTTTCGGCTGCAGGTACAAAATACATTTCACTGTGCATTGTACTGTGTATAACCGTGCATGTCACGAATAAACATTATAGTATCTTATAATAATCACACACTAAATTTTTTAATAGCCATTTGTATTGAAAACAATAACAATTTAAATAATCATAAGATCGAGGTTAATCATAAGACATTGGTCTTAGCAAAGAATGTAGCTCTTTTTTCATCTTTTTATATATATATATATATAAAAAAGCAATTCAATTTTATTTATTTATTTATTTTATTTATACAGCGCCAAATCACAACAAATAGTCACCTCAAGGCGCTTTGTATTGTGGGTAAAGACCCTAGCAGCAGATAACTTATTATTATATACAGTAGGGCTTTTGCCCCTAACGTTAGGCTAACAATCGATAGAATGGTAATTGGACTAGTTCTTATATAGCGCTTCTCTACTCTATTTGAGCACTGAAAGTGCTTATACAACACCTTTACATTCACACAAGCACTTCCATATGTAACAACACTTGTGTCAGAGAGCAACTTGGGGTTCAGTATCTTGCCTGAGAACACTTTGGCCTGCAGCCCGGAACAGCCAGGAATCAAACCGCCCACCTTCCGATTAGTGGGTGACCTGCTCTCTCACCTGAGCCACAGCCACCCCAAATGAAGCAATAGGACTAATGTTACATACAGTAATACACTAAAATAAAGACAGGTAAAATTTAAACACACTACTTATAGGACAGGTTTCTTCTCACACTGGCATTTTTTATGATGCATGCATTTGTGTTCATATTTAATTTCAAAGAGTAAAATTAAAACAGAGCAGTGGGTTGAGCTGAACCCAAGCATATGGTTGAGAAGATAAAAAACAGCTCTATTGATTCCTACCCAAGTAATAGAGTCAACATCCTGTATATTTGATGTGTCTTTCTTTCATTTACATCCTCTGTCTGTCTTCTGGAACAACAGTCACCACTTTGTGAATATGGACGAAGCCAAGCCTTTGTTCAAGAGATGAGAGAACTTTCAGCAAATAACTTCAAAGTCACAACAGCAAGTTCACACATTCAGTCCTGTTTGAGGTGCCCAAGTGGCATTATAAAAAGGTTTTTGTGCCCACTTATTTCTGAAAATGATTCTCAATGTTCAGACTCAAAAAAAAAAGAAAAAAAATCCACACCATAGCTTGTGCATTAACGTCACACAAGTATGGATACACAATAGTGAGAGGCTCTAGAAGTAGAGACAGAGACATTTCTATGCTATGTGGCTGAAGTACATTTTGAAAAACATGCGTCTGTGCTGTGCATTCAGACAGCAGATTGCTGCTTGAAAAACTGTATTGATCGCTGTGTGTTCAGTAGAGAGCTGGGTATAGTATGCTGACCCAGTCTCATTTAACATTAAGACTGCAAGGCTGGATTACAGTTCTAAGAGACTGGCACTCAATTGGCAGAGATCTGGATTTCTTTGGTATAGTAGAATTATTTTACAGTTTTATGTGTCGTAAGTTCCTTAATTGATTTCTTTAATTAAATGAACACATCATCACAGAAAATCAGTACACAGTAAATGCAGTACAGGGAAACTGATTTTTTAAATGTTTTTCCGTGGATACTGCCCCTGGTTAAAATAATCCAGAAAGCAGGATTGTTTCAGACACACTGGCAAAACATTGACAGCAACAGTTATAATAGAATATAAAGATCTTTTTATGTTCCATAGTCATTTCAGATTTTCTTCTGAAATAAATATCTTTAAAACAGACTCTTTCAAAAAGTACTGAACACTGGCTGTTACACTCTTAATTCATAGGGTTTGATATGATGTCGGCCAAAAATGGGAAAAAATTGTCAAAAATGGGACAGCAATGGAATTCACTGAGCTTCTGAAAGCGATCCATTTTTTCCACAAATGTTTGTAGAAGCAGTCTGCATGCCCTGGTGGTTAGGTTTATACACCTGTGGCCATGGAAGTGATTGGAACACCTGAATTCAATTAAACAGATGTGTGAGTGAATGCCTTTGGCAATACAGTACCATTAACTAGATTATTCGCCTTCATCATTCATTTATTTGTGGGGTTTACAGATGCTTTTATTAAGCCCAAGAAAGATAAGGCTAACTACAGATAGCACTAGCTTTAAAGGGAAACTGAATAATTGAAAATTGTGTCTGTAGCCAGTCCCCTGAATTCAAAGTACTTTAAGTGTAAATTTACTGATATCCATGTATTGCATTCTAGAACGTGTTTCAACTGGTAGCAGCCAAGTCTGGTAGCGCTGATTATTCTTTATTTAGTTGTGTTTTTGATTATTTACCATTTTGTTTTGTTTTTGTCAAATACTGATTGATACTTCTTTAGGGAGAAGAGTTTACTCAAGACAAGAAGCTTTTTTTCTTTGAAATGGAGCAAATCTGGAAGATACCACTCTATTCCAGGTGAGATAAAGAGGCATTTTCATGGCTGCCATGCTGGTGCAAAAGAAGAAGACTTGGAAGTGGAGATATAAGCCCTTTCTGCCAACACTCATCATGGGAAATGTCAACTGTCTACCCAACAGAAGTGATGAGCTGGAGATATTGGTGAAGACCGTGATTCTATACCGTGAGTGCAGTCTCGTGTTTTACTGAAACATGGTTGAACCAAAACATCTCAACAAAACATGTGATCATATTATGTACCAAGAGAATTCAGTGATTAACAATACTTGTGGACATTCCACCCAATGCAACAGCTCAAGTTCCATGTGAAGTTCTCCATGAAACTGTTGAAGCTGGGATACAGACAAAACATCCAGAGGCACTATTCATAATTTCAGGAAACTTCAATCATGTTTCTCTTGTTCCACCTAACTAGATTCAAACAGTTTGTTGACTGTCCTACCAGAGAAAAATAAAACCCTTGATCTGCTGTACGCCAATGCCAAAGAAGCTTACAAAGCTACTGTCTTACCACCACTTGGCAGAACAGACAACAACTTGGTTTTTCTGTAGACATGTTACAAATGCCCAAATGCAAACACAACCTGCAACTAAACTCACAGTCAGGAAATGGACATCTGATGCTACTGAAGCTCTTTGGGACTGCTTTTGATGCACAGATTGGAATGTGCTGCTGGAAACAGATGAGAACAGTATGGACATTGATAGACTGATGACTTGCTTTACTGAACACAAGAATAGAATAGAACTTTATTGTCATTATACATACAACAAAATGAATCATCATACATACAACTGAATTCGTTCAGAACAGCCATCCAAGAGGGGGACAAACAAGACTAACATAGGGGAGATGTGCGTCTGCAGGCGCTACCACTATGGGCGCAGCCGGCACAATCAATCCCAGGAAGAAGGAAACAGGCACACAGTAGGGTGATTAGGTTAAAAAAATTCATCTGGTACGGTGCTGAATATGAGCACCATACCAGGATCCAAAAAAACACCTTTAGCAAAGCATATTCGCACATTTAAAGCCGGGATAGCAATATGATGGGGTAGGGAGGGCGGGGGAGGGGGGGTGCACACGGAGACAAGAGGGTCAGGGCATTAAGGAGCCAGATCCCAGCTCCTAGCCAAAACAGTTCACTGATAGTGATGGATGTTCGTCAGCGGCTGTGGTACGCTCGAGATTCAGCTCACACAAATCACAGAGAGGGCTGTGGGGAGGAGAATCTTTCACACACTGTCCCGGAGCGATAGGATTACCAGCCTCAAGGCCGGCTAGGGAGCTGAATTCCTGATAATGCAGATGTTGTTTTGGAACAGGCTGCTTGTTATTTTTTCAACAGCCTTCAGTTTCACTGGGGAACCCATTCAGTAAATCCAATAATCCAAATTGTTCAGTTACCGTCTTCGCTGTGCAGAACTGAACTTTATCTCCAGATCTGATCCCTTTCGCCTGCGAGCACGTTCTCAGCTGGACTACACATCCAGCTTGTGGCTCAGGTCCAACAGGCTCTGAGTCTTAGTCTGTACGACTCTCCACAGCCCATCCATCTGGTTGTGCAGTCTCGGCAGATGTCAAATTGCTCCCCAGATTTTCTTAATTTCCTGGTAAATCAGGTATCCTCCAAGCCCAGACAGAAGAGATCCCGTTACCAAAAAGTCAGATATGTAAACGTCCTCCACATCCTCGACTGCCAGACCTGAGAGACATACAGGTCTCCACGTGCTCCAGGAATCAAAGATGTATCCGACAGGGTCTGTTCCAGTCGGACACGCGGGCTCCCTTTCCCTGATCTCATAGTGGAGAAAATCCGATCAGTGGTGTTGAGGGCCCAGTTTGCCAGATCCATGTTGCTTATTCTTATTCGGTCAATGTGTAAGAGAGGCACATACAGCAAGCAGGAAAGCTGGGGAGGGCAAGGCAGGCAGGAGAGAGATAGAATGCGAACATCTCCATCAGAGAGCAGGAGGGAGGACCTCTGTAGAGAAACAGTCATATGAACAAAAACTGTTCGCTGAGGTCACACCCACTTCCACTGCTACTCCCCAGTCTTTTTCTCCTTATCCTCCTCAACATGTGGGCATCTTGCCCTTTGGCCATGGGAGCCCCAGCTCGGACCGCCCTCCTCCTTCTCTTGGGTTGGACACATGGTTGTCATCAGGATGTGTAGTCTTGGGTCTACAATACAAATCTACTGCAAGGGGTAGCCAGGACGACAGGTCAGGGAGGAGATATCATCATCCCCACACTCCAAGATTGAATACTAGAGCAGCTGCCCTGAAAGATAAGATCATGACTAAGCTGGAAACCGACTACCGGCCAATAACCTGCCTCGTACAACATGGAAACTTTGATGAACAGACACATGGCTCACTACATGAGCGGGGCCCAGAAACGAATTGGCAGAAACATCAGGGAAGCAAAACACCAGCTACTGGTCGATAGAGCAGTCACTCGAGACTGTAAGACCAGACTGACATTCCATGTATGCCCTGCCTGCCCCCACCCTGCTGTTATGTGCTGGATTGTCTTCGGGGTATGTCTGCAGAGCCTGCATCTGGGGTCTTGTTTTGTGTGGTAGTCCCCCAGCCTCTATTGTTCCTGTGCCGCCATGATTCATGCCTCTGTGCTGTATTTCACTCTAGGTTCATCCAGCCATTGGAAGGATTTTTCAATTTCAGCCACTACTTCTATCTGCGGGGTGGTATATGTTATGCAGGGGCCTGTCCTTCCATCATCTTTCCTGTTCTTATGCCCCTTCTTTCCTGGGTTTCTGCTGCTTGAGGTACTTGCTAAGCCCATGATCCTTTGTGGCCATCTTTCTGATATATTCATGATCTTTGGTGTTTCACCTAGGATAGTGTTTCTGACACTCACTAGTCCTCTGCCTCTTTCCATCCACTTAGACTACAGTCTCAGGGTCCTGGATTTGGGGTGAAACCCTCCATGCATGGTAAAGAGCATTCTTTTCTTGATGTCAGTGGCTTATTCTATCTCCTCCTTTGGCCAGCTTATTATCCCAGCAGCCTACCTGACAACTGGCAGGTGTTGGTGTTGATAGTTTGGATCTTGTTCTTACCATTCACCTGACTCCTTAGGATTTGCCTTACTCTTTGCAGGCATTTGGCACTTGTAACCTTCCCAGTGGCCTCTTCATGGTTCTGATTTATCTGTGGCATTCCAAGGTACTTTGCGCTATCTTCAATGTCTGCAGTGTTACCTTCTGGCTACTTTCCCTCTTTTTGTCACTGCCTGACTACACTTCTCCAGTCCAAATGACATTCCTGAGTTGTTGCTGTAGATCCAAGTGGTGTGAATCAATGAATCACTGTCAAATGCACTCCTGCCACCTCCTCTACAGCTCATCCGTGTAGAGGAGGTGGCTAATGTTTGCTCCATTCTGTAGTCAGTATCTGTAGCCAGTCTTGTTAATGATCTGGCTGAAGGGGTTCAAGGCCAACGCAGAACATCAGCAGGGACAGAGCAATTCCTTGGTAAATACCACGCTTTATGGTGACTTTTACAGTTTGGGCCATGGCAAACTATTCCAGCGAGGAGCATACATTAGACAGATCACTAGTCTGATGCAGGGTGAACACAGAGAGACAGACAATCATTCTCACTCACCAGCTATGGGTAATTTAGAATCACAAATTAATCTAACCCTACCAAGTGCATTGCTGTTAATGGAGTACCGTTAAAGGCAAATGCACAGTGATATGTAATGATGTCACAGTCGCTGTGATCTCACAATGATGTTATTAGAAAGGCATACACAAATAGGGGTCTCATATTTTGGTCCTTATTCTCCAAAGATGTAAGCTTTTTGTTTCCTCAGTCCATTTCTGCAAACTTCTCAGTGACAAAAAAACAAAAACCAAACAAAAGAAAAAACTTCATTAATCAAAGACATTTACCATCTAAATAGCTTTTGGCAGCAGAAAAAAAAAATCAGCTCCTCTAAGTTGGCCCGTATTTAGCACATCACAGCTTCTTGGATGGGGCTGTGTATTTAGGGAAGACATGTCCCATGGGGGAATGTAGGGGTACTGGCAGTGTTGGTAGCAGAACTATGGAACCCCCACCCCCTTTTTCTATACTTTTATGGGATGCTGTTAACAAATGGATAGATGATGTATTAAAATAAATCTTCAAGACAGAAAAAAGAGGCGGAAAATATATTTGCAAGCATCAGCACTGATGATTGATTAATTGGTTCATCCACTGTTGGCTTTGCCAGAGACAAATCATCAGGATGGACAGGCAGTCCATGACACTACATCCCTGGAGAAAAAGCGCAGCCAGGGATAAACATCTTTTATGCATATACTTAGCAAACAACACATGGGTGTTGCACATCCCCCTTTGTTGTTTTTCTATTTGCAATCTAATTTGATTTTTTTTTTCTTTTGAAGATGAGCATGCTTCAAATGAACTAGGACATTGAATATTTCATCCAAAAAACTTTCAATTCAGCTCTGAATCTCCACACTGAAAGGCAGTGTGAAAAGCCTGTCATCATACAGTGGGGTGTGTGAAGAAGCCCTTTTGGACTAGAACTCTGCAGACATTCAAAAAATATTCACATTTTTTCATAAGTCACATCAATATATCAAATGTTAGATAATCTAAGCTTGGAAATTTTAATATATTTTACAGTGCAAAACAAAGAATACTAGTCTCAGCTACATTATTTAAATATTCCGATTATAGAAGGCTATCGTGACACTGCCCTCGTGGATCAGAATACGTTCCTAATCTTCATCAGGCAGAAAACTGTCCTACTCTAGCAAACTCTGCTTAACAGATCACCAGCACCAATTATTTTTCTTTTTCGCTAGCATACATTACTTAGCGCTCCACTATGTTAATTTGAAAGTTATGTTCATTGCTAAAACAAAATAATTAAATAAACAAACCCTGACTCAAAACAATTTGGTTTTGTCAGTCTATACAAAAAGCAGTGGTTGGATATCCCATAATATTATATTTCAGACCGTGTTAACAGTGGCACTACTGGAAATACACTATTTTGCCAAAAGTGTTCACTTGTCTGCCTTCACATACATATGAACTTGAGTGACATCCAATTCAGTCAAGTTCTTCCACACTAAACACACTCATCCATGTCTTTATGGACCTTGCTTTGTGCACTGGTGCACAGTCGTGTTGCAACAGAATGGGCCATGCCCAAACTGTTTCCACAAAGTTGGGAACATGAAATCGACCAAAATGTCTTGGTATGCTAAAGCATATGAATTCCTTTCACTGTAACTAAGAGGCTGATCCCACCTCTTGAGAAACAACCTCACATCATAATCCCCCCTTCACTGAACTTTACACTTGGCACAAAGCAGCCAGACAAGTACCATTCTCCTGGAAGCTGCCAAACTGAGACTCACCTATCAAATTACCAGATGGAAAAGCATGAGTTGTCACTCCAGAGAACACATCTCCACTCCCCTAGAGTCCAGTGAAGACATGCTTTACACCATTGCTTCTGACACTTTACATTGTGCCTGGTGTTGTAAGGCTTGGATGCAGCTGCTTGGCTATAGAAACCCATTCCATAAAGCTCTCTGCGCACTGATTTTAAGCTAATCTGAAGGCCACATGAAGTTTGGAGGTCTGTAACAACTGACTCTCGAGACAGTTGGCAGCCTCTGTGCACCAATTGCCTCAGCATCCACGGATCCTGTTCTGTCATTTTATGTGGCCTACTACTTTGTGGCTGAATTGCTGTAGTTCCCAATAACATCCACTTTGTTACAGTACTACTAACAGTTGACTCTGGAGTATTTAGTAATAAGGAATTTTCACAACTGGACTTGATGCAAGGTGAAGTCCTACTATTTTACCACACTGGAACTCACTGAGCTCCTGAGAATGAGCCATTCTTTCACAAATGTTTCTGCAAGCAGTCTGTATGCCAAGGTGCTTGATTTTTGTATACTTAAATTGAACACTTAAATTCAATTATCTGAATGGGTGGGTGAATGCTTTTGGCAATATAGAGAAAATAGAAAATAAATACAGTTGACAATATTTCTTTAGGCTTCTGAAAACCAAATGCAAACTATTTTAAGTAGTGAAGATTTTGCTCAGACTCTGCAAAAGTTAGTGCTCTTAGTGTTGTGATGTGAAGCTGCCATTAATGACATCTTCCATTCTCCTAGTGCCATCCAGTGTTTTAACCAGTGATGTTGATACCAAGAGGGAAAGACTGATCAAACATTTTGAATCCAACAAGACAGTCCCAGAAACCAGCAGCAGAAACTGGACACCAAGATTACACATCATTACCGTTGTCCACAATCTGATGATGGAAACAGCAGTATCAGCGTATCAGAGTAGAATTTGAATGATTCTCAAACAAGTATTCAAGGCTACAAATTCACATGGAATGAATCATGGCTAGAAGATGACCTTTCCTATGCTAAAGTTGTTTTGACCAGCCACTTATCACACATGGTGATATACCTAAAATGCACTTTTTGCAGTTTTCTCCCATGAATTATCTGAAATCTCTTTAACTTTTTATTGTCTTTGCAAAATCATTTTGTTAAATACTACAATGACACTGGAGTACTGTGTTGTTTATATTTTTGGGGGTCCCCATATTCCTTTTGGCCAAAAAAAATCCAAAGTTTCTGAAAAAATCACTGGGATGAGCAGGTTCCGGTGCAGGCTGTTTATTAGACATATTGGTTACACAAAGCACAGACCGTAAGTTAAGACTATCTATTATCTATATATTAACCTTGGAAGTTAAGACTGAGATACACACACATACAGAGACAGAGAGAAGATGTGAGAAGAGAAGAGAGAAACAAAGAGACAGGCCTCAGTTTTATTCTATTGATCTAAAGCATACAGTGTTCATTAATCCAGTGTGGGTGATCAATAGGCAGTAATAAATGATATAGAATAGTGACCATTAATCCAGTGTGTGTGACTAACATAATTGGTGATAAATGATATAAAATAGTGACAGTAAAATATCAATATCAAAGTGATAAAAATTCCCAACAACTGCCCCATGTTGGTGCTAAAAGAAAGGTAGGTAGTAATCACAATAAACAGTGCCTTGCGAAAGTATTCGGCCCCCTTAAACTTTTCAACCTTTTGCCACATTTCAGGCTTCAAACATAAAGATATAAAATTTAAATTTTTTGTGAAGAATCAACAACAAGTGGGACACAATCGTGAAGTGGAATGAAATTTATTGGATGTGTCAAACTTTTTTAACAAATAAAAAACTGAAAAGTGGGGCGTGCAATATTATTCGGCCCCCTTGTGTTAATACTTTGTAGCGCCACCTTTTGCTGCAATTACAGCTGCAAGTCTCTTGGGGTATGTCTCTATCAGTTTTGCACATCGAGAGACTGAAATTCTCGCCCATTCTTCCTTGCAAAACAGCTCAAGCTCAGTGAGGTTGGATGGAGAGCGTTTGTGAACAGCAGTCTTCAGCTCTTTCCACAGATTCTCGATTGGATTCAGGTCTGGACTTTGACTTGGCCATTCCAACACCTGGATCCGTTTATTTGTGAACCATTCCATTGTAGATTTGGCTTTATGTTTTGGATCATTGTCTTGTTGGAAGATAAATCTCCGTCCCAGTCTCAGGTCTCTTGCAGACTCCAACAGGTTTTCTTCCAGAATGGTCCTGTATTTGGCCCCATCCATCTTCCCATCAATTTGGACCATCTTCCCTGTCCCTGCTGACAAAAAGCAGGCCCAAACCATGATGCTGCCACCACCATGTTTGACAGTGGGGATGCTTTTACGCCAAACATATCGTTTTGCATTGTGGCCAAACAGTTCGATTTTGGTTTCATCTGACCAGAGCACCTTCTTCCACATGTTTGGTGTGTCTCCCAGGTGGCTTGTGGCAAACTTTAAATGAGACTTTTTATGGATATCTTTGAGAAATGGCTTTCTTCTTGCCACTCTTCCATAAAGGCCAGATTTGTGCAGTGTACGACTGATTGTTGTCCTATGGACAGACTCTCCCACCTCAGCTGTAGATCTCTGCAGGTCATCCAGAGTGATCATGGGCCTCTTGGCTGCATCTCTGATCAGTCTTCTCCTTGTTTGAGATGAAAGATTAGAGGGACGGCCGGGTCTTGGTAGATTTGCAGTGGTCTGATACTCCTTCCATTTCAGTATGATTGCTTGCACAGTGCTCCTTGAGATGTTTAAAGCTTGGGAAATCTTTTTGTATCCAAATCCGGCTTTAAACTTCTCCACAACAGTATCTCGGACCTGCCTGGTGTGTTCCTTGGTCTTCATGATGCTCTCTGCACTTGGAACAGAACCCTGAGACTTTCACAGAGCAGGTGCATTTATACAGAGACTTGATTACACACAGGTGGATCCTATTTATCATCATCAGTCATTTGGGACAACATTGGATCATTCAGAGATCCTCACTGAACTTCTGGAGTGAGTTTGCTGCACTGAAAGTAAAGGGGCCGAATAATATTGCACGCCCTGTATACAGGAAAGCATCCATCTATTCTCTTCCGCTTATCCTTTTCAGGGTCACAGGGGGCCTGGAGCCTATCTCAGCTGACACAGGGCATATGCAGAGGCAGGGTACACCCTGTACAGGTTGCCAGCCTGTCGCAGGGCCAACACAAAGAGACAGACAACCATTTACACCTATGGGCAATTTAAGGCCCAGGCCAAGGTGGAATCGAACCCAGACCTTCGAGATGTCATTTTAGCTGTGCAGCCACCGTGCTTCACGGAAAACATATGCAGAATAAAATATACAGTGTGTGCAGTAATGAAATGAACAATATGTGGAGAGATAAAAATATATGTACATTGTTCATTGCACATAAAACATCCTGAGTGTTACTGCTTGTTTCCGTTACTCTGTCACTGGGAGCTACAGTAAAAGTTTAAATTAATTAAATCTTTCCAGTTTTGCTATTGAAACTATGTCATAAGATTGACTACAGAAAAAAAGAATGCTGAACAAAAAATGAGATTTTGGATTCAGATTGTGAAATGACCATAGAAGTTTTAGTCCTCAACACAAACACTGTGGCTTGAATTACTAAGAAAAGCAAAAAGAAATGAACCAAAAAATTGCAATGCAGCCTTCAAGGATTGAATGTTGCAATTCCAAAAGTACCCCAATACAGTGGCACAGCCCAGTAACTTAGAATAATTAGTTTTATACAGGCTCACATGAGAAGTGAGTTTCCTGCTTTTACAGTTGAAGTGAATGGCATGGCAGGCCATAATGTGTCAGAGCCAGTTATGTCATTGAAGGGCAATAAAACACAAGTAATGGAAGACGAAAATGACAGCAAGGCAGACACTCTCTCCTTGTGCCAAAAGGAGCAATGAGAAGAGCTTTGTTGTCTGCTTGCTGTGACACGTCACTGATTGTGAAATTACGTTCCTCTGCTTTGCTCAAAGAGGACAGGTGACCCAAGAGGAAAACTGGACTCCCTTTGTTCCATTTTGACATAATAGCATTCTGCATATTTGTTGGCTGTATATTTGTGACACAATTTTTCCGTTCCATCACATCCCAAAGGTGTCATGATCCTGGGTCTGTGACCCAACATTTTTAGTCAGACTTTTTTTGAACGGCAAATTTGAGTTTTGTTTTCCTTTTGAGAATCCTTTTCTGTTTTTGCTGTGTCATGAGTCATGTTCTTAGTTTTGTTTGTGTCTTCAGGCCTTCTTAGTTTAGTTACCCGATTCTTGTTCCTGGTTTACTGATGTTTTGATTCCCTCAGTGTGCCTGGCTCATGTGTCAAGTCTGTGTTTCTGAGTTCCTGTTAGTCACTTCCTGTTTTATTTTCCTAGTCTCCTGTTCCCTGTGCATTATGTTTAGTTTAGCTTCCCTTATCTCTTTAGTCTTATTCTGTTAAACCTTGTTCCCCGGTGTTTCCACTCCCTCCTCGTTAACCCTTATGTTTTTATTGTCCGTGTTCTTTGTCACTGCTGTTTTACTTTTTCTTTGCTGCCTGGAGTTCCTTCTATTTTTTGATTATGTTCCTTTTGGAGGGATTTTGTTTTGTTTTGCTTGCAAACCAAGTAATAAAGTCAAGTCTTAGAAAGCTCTCTGAGTCTGCAATGTTCCACTGTTTACCTGCCACACAGCCCGTTCTATGATAAAAGGTGCTGTATTGGATTGAGATTTGGTGATTGTGGAGCCCCTCAGCCCCAGCCGGTCGATGCAGATGACTGTCCCTCCCTGAACCTGGTTTTGCTGGAAGTTTCTTCCTGTTAAAAGGGAGTTTTTCCTTCTCACTGTCACCAAGTGCTTGCATGTTTTGACTGTTGGGCTTTTTCTGTAATCATTGTAGGGTCTTTACCTTACAATATAAAGCACCTTGAGGTGACTGTTTGTTGTGATTTGGTGCCATATAAATAAAATTGAACTGAATTGAATTAGAGGCCACTTGAGTACAATGAATTCATTGTCATCTTCAAGAAACCAGTCTGAGACAATTTGAGCTTTGTGAGATGGTGTGTTATCCCGCTGGAAGAAGCCATCAGGAAATGGATACACCCATGGTCATAAAAAGATGGACAACACTGAGTTACGCTATGACATTTAATTGATACTCAGTTAGCATCAAGAGGGGCAAAGTTGTCTTCTACTTTCACCTTCTCCCTTTAGGGGTTTCCATAGCAGCTCATCTGCCTCCATCTCCATCACCACCCTGGTCCTAGCATCCTTCTCTATCCCACCTTTCCGCTTGCATGTCATCCTTCACTTCATCCATAAACTTTCCTCCTGGCTGCTTGTCTGGCTGCTTATATTCAGCATCGTTGTATCTATTATCTGCACATGCCTAAATCATCTCAACATTGCCTTTCTAACTTAGTCTACAAAGTGCTTGACCTGAGCTGTCCCTCTGATGTACTGATTTCCAATCATGTCGATTCTGTTGACTCCCAATGAAAATCTTAGCATCTTCAACTGTGCCACCTCCAGCTACACCTCCTGCCTTTTTTATTAGTTCCCTTTCACTCTTGCTGCTCTCCTAACACAAATCTCCCCTGACACTCAACTCCAGCCACTTTACCCTGAGTGCTCTCTCTTAACCTCTCTTGTACACTGTTCATTGCTTTGGAAGGTTGACCCCAGGTATTGACATTCACTAGCTCTACTCTATGCAGCTTCACTGTTACACCTGTCTCCCTCTCATTCATCCATATATTCTATTTTATTTTACTGCCTTTCACCCCTCTTCTCTCCATAGCATACCTCTCCAGGTTTTGCTGAATCTGAGTACAGATTACAATGCCATCTGTGCACATCATAGTTGCCTTATCTCATCAGCAAACCTGTCAATCACTGAAAACAAGAAGGGCTCAGGAGCAATCCCATTTTTACCTTGAACCCATATATCACTCCTCTTGCACACCTCACCACTGGCTCAGTGTCACCAGCCTGTCAACTCCACCACTCGTGACTTTCTCATGCAGTGCCACAGTTCCTCTCTTGGCACCCTATCATATGTTTTCTTTATGTCAAGAAAAATACAGTACAACTGCTTCTGACCTCTGTACTTATCCATCAACACTCCTAAAGCAAATATTGCACCTGTAGTACTCTCAGTAGAAAGCCATACTTGTGCTTTTGCTGATTTTTACCTCTTTTCCTAGCTTCAACAACTCTTCCCCATAGCTTCCTGATATGGCTCATCAACATCATCTCTCTACAGCTCTGCACATCACCCTTGTTCTTGGAAATAAGTACCAGTATTCTACTTAGCCATTCCTCGGGAATCCTCTCTCTCTCTCCAAGAATGTGCTAAACAAGCTGGTTGAAAAATCTACTGCGCTCTCTTATAGACATTTCTATACCTCCACAGAGATGTCATCTGGACAAACTGCCTTTCCACTCTTCAGCCTTTTCATAGTGGCCCTCACTTCCTACTTACAAATCCTCTGCACTTTCTGATTAACTAACTGCCCTCTTCTCTCTCAATTTCAACATTCATCAGCTCCTCAAAGCACCTTCTCAGTATACTCTCTCCACTTATTAGCACATTTCCATCTCTATCCTTAATCACCCAAACCTGCTGCACACTCTTTCCACCTCAATCTCTCTGCCTAGCCAATCAGTAAAAGTCTTCTTTCTGAAGTGTTTAGTCTCACATACAACTGACTATAAGCATTTTCCTTTGTTTTTGCCAAATCTCTCTTTGCTGAACACCTAGCCTAGAAGTACTCCTACCTTATTCCTCTCCTTTTCCAGCCTCTTTTTTTTTGCATACTTTCCTATACTTCCTCATTTCCCCACCAGGTCTCATTGTCTTTTTTCCACTTTCCAGAGAACAGACTTTCTTGGTAGTTTCTCTCACCACTTTAGCTGTACTTTCCCAGTCATCTGGTAACTCTTTCCTACCAAAGCCTGTCTCAGCTCCTCCCAGTATTCTGTGCAACATTCTTCCTTCTTCAGCTTCCACCACTTAATCCTTGATCCTGCCTTTAAAGGCAAAATCACAGCGGGCAACCCCCTGCTATGCCTACCCCCAACAGAGAATTGTTTTCCCCACTTAGTCACCTCAGCTGAGTGCTCCCCTATTCTGGCTGAGGAAGCCGTGCAGCACCACAACAACAACTACACACACACACCCAAATAATCCCCCCCCCCACACACACACACAAAGGAAGATGATCCCGGACGAGCCCCCACAAAACTGTATGTTACGTACTGCAGGCCTAGGGGAGGAGGGACCAACATACGATCAGGAAATTAACCAATAAAAAAACAGAATTGTTTGTAAAATAAATGTTTATTTAAAAGAAATGCCAAAACTGGGCCACAACACAACAAAAAATCCCCAAACAGGAGACGAGAATACTATAAAGGGAAAAACACGAAATAATCTCCCAATGGGAGATGCCAACTGTCCTGTCAGGGGAGACAGAGAAAACACACACCAAACTCTCAGTCGACTAAGGTCCAAACAAACACAAATCTCTGGAGCCCCGGAGCACATCTGTGGTCAGCCCATAGACAACACACTCCATCACAGGAGTAACGCTGCAGCCGCTCAAGTCAACCAAAATGCAGACTACTTCACCACCGCTCTCCTCTCTCTCTGGCGCCGCCTCCTTATATCCTGTGGCCTTGATTAGGAGGAGATGCCCCAGCTGTAGAGAGAGAGACAGAGCAATAGAGAGAGAGACTGCAGAGCAATCCCATCCACGCAACAATAGTAATGACAATAGGGCACACAGCCATAACAATGGTAACACCTGTCACATCTTTACATTCCCTAATGGCCTGTGTGAGTGGTTCAATAAATATGGCAAACAATTCTGGGCTAAGTGGACATCCCTGTTGGCAGCCACGCTTAAGATAAACCAAGTCCGACAGATCCCCATTCACTTTTATCCTGGCCATAGGTGAATTGTATAAGGAGCTGAGGCAACTGATTACTTGACTATTGAACCCAAAACGTTTTAAAACCAAATACAGAAATTCCCACTTGACAGAGTCCAATGCCTTTTCTGCATTGACACTAAGAGCTATCAATTTTTTCGTCTTCATATGGCTAAGTAGACAGAGAACCTGGTGCATGTTATCATGTGTTTGTCTATTCTTCACAAAGCCAGTCTGATTGGTATCTATCAAATCTGGGATTATGTTTTCTAACTGTTTGGCCAATATTGTTGTAAATATTTTATAATCAGTGTTTAATACAGAAATGGGCTGAGCTGCATTCAGTCATATCTTTCCCCGTCTTTGGTATTCCCAATATGACCATCTTTCCAAGATGGTGGTGGTGCCCCACCTCCCAAAACATGGTTGAAGCAAGATTTTAGTAGTGGTGTAACAGCATGTCTAAGGTGTTTGTACCATTCCGCTTGAAAACCATCCGGGCCTGGCATTTTATTCCCTTTTAGGTTAGATATGGTTTTATTAATTTCTTCCACTATTATCTGTTGTGTAAACATTTTATTTTGCTCTGTTCTTATTGAAGGCTGTCTTCTTGAAATACTACATATAATGCATAGGCTACTTTTAGTTGCTCTCTTGTCACAAGGGGTGACCACAGCAGGTAGCTCTGCATATTTGATTTGCCGGAGTCTTAAGCTGGATGCCATTCCTAATGTAACTCATTGGCACTTTCCTGCTCATTGGGTTGAATGTTTAGTTATTCCTCTGTCTCTTTTAGTGCTAATGGTACTTATGTTAATAAGTCTAATAAGTGTTGCTTTGGAGGCCAGGTTCAGTGAATTGGAGACTTGTCTCTATATTTATCCAGGCCCATGTGGGCAAAAGTAGCTTAGTTCACTTAGCCCCCCAGCAGTTCTTGCAGCCAGGAAATCAGGCTGGCAGGGTGATTGTGAGGACCACCACCAACTTGTTCACATTTCAAAGAGATTTTCCTCACCTGACAAGGAAAAAGAAGAAGAAGAAAAAGAAAAAAAAACTCTAGTTATTGGTGACTCTGTTTATCATGATCCTGGGCCAGTGGCCCAGTGTTTTTTGTTCTTTTTGGTTTTTGGTCTGCAGTTTATTTCTTGCTCCTTGTGTTTTGTGTCTAGTCTTCGTCTCTGTTCCCTTGGCCTACTTACTGTTTTATTTTGGTAGGGTCTTGTTTCTTGTGCAGTGTATTTAGTTTTGCTTCCCTTTGTCTCATCAGTGTCATTGTGTTCAGCTGTGTTATCTGCTGATTCCACTTTCCCTCGTTAACCCCTGGTGTATTTAAGTCCTGTGTTTTCTCTGCTTGTTGTTGCCTTGCTGAAGTTGCTATGCTGGTGTGTTTTTGGTCTACCTTGCTTTGCTTTTGTTTTCTGCTCTTCATTTGTCTCCCAGCTGGATTTTGTATTTTGTTCCTTGTCCCTCTCAATAAACGCTTTTAAGTAATGCCAGTATTGTTGCTGAAACAAGTCTGAGTCCACATCTGGTCAGAGCCTACTGTGTGTTGTGGATATGAGGACCCAAATGCAGACTCTCAGGTAGGCAGAGTTTTTTCTTTAAACTTTTTGGCCACAGCAGCTTTTATTGGCAGTAGAGGGAGACAGGAAATGGGGGAAAGATACAGAGGAACACACACAGGCGAACTAGCGACAGGTCAGGACTCAAACCTGTGCTTCACCATTGAGTCACCCGGGCAGGTAGCGTTAACAGAAAGCAAGCAGTTTATTTTTGACCACTAACAAGTGTGCAAAAGGTGAAACATCAAGTACAAACAAACAAACACCCCCCCCCAAAAAAAATTAAAAAAAATTAAAACTAGGAACATACAGAAACTAAAACTGAGAAACCACACTGGAGCAAGGTAACACCGAGGAAGGTAAACAGCTGCACTGTAAAAGAACAAAGAGACTGAGACAATAAATACAGCTGGGGAGAATGAGACACAGCTGAACAGATTCACAGTGGATAAAACAAAGGAAGTAAAACTCAAGGCAACAGACAAGGAACACACCCTCCCAAAAATACAAACATGTGAAGTTCTTTACTTGTATTTCCTTGCTCAGTGACTGAACTTAACACAGGAGACTTGGCACAAGAGGATGGGACACTGAGGGAAGAATTAAACTCTAAAGTAACTGGGAACTAGGAACAAAGCTAAATACACTAAAGTGGTCATTCCCAAAGTCAAGAGTGCTGTGGCTCACTTAAACCAGAAAATTCCATGCATGTCATCCCAGGATGATCACAAAATCCTTGTATGTGGAAAATTGAGCTAAACTCAAGGTCCAGTTATTTTTTTATGTCAATAGTTAGTTTGACTTTTATGTAGTTTTAGGTGTTCAATCAAGAAATCTACCTTTCCCAAACCATAAAACAAGAATATTAGAATGACAGTTCAAAGCATCAAGATCACAAATGGATATCTATGTTCAAATGGAAAAGACTAACTCAGAGCCCTGCTGTGGCCTGCTGAGAAACACATAGTAAAACAGGTAAGGAAAAAGAGGATTGTGTTGGTGTGATGTTGGGTAGGTTGCGATAGGGATTAGTTATCCATTACAGTGCTGTCCCAAGGTAAAGCACAACATCCCATCTCTCATTATCAATGAATCAGTGTTTAAGGCTGAAAACAAGCCCTTCAACTGAGCTTGCACAACTTCCTTCTCCTTCATTTCAACCTCTAAATCCTTCAATAATAAAAAACATAGCTCGAAGGCAAGCATCATCCTTACAACTCTGCTTTTCTTTCAGCCTGCGCAAAATACAAAAATTCCTTGTGCACAAGACCTGTTCATTTCAGGCCAGTTTTCTACAAACCTTGCAAGTAATTTACTCCTGAGAGTTTGAAACATTTATGTTGGCTGGGCCATTCATATTTCATCTGAGGTTGGTAAAGTTTAAAACAGGCCACAGCTACTGTTCTGCATGCACAGTGAGATTCACAACTCCATTGTTATTACGTGCTTCTTTATACACCATAGTGGACATGCTAATTACTTTCTGACTTTTTGGACCTCTGATTAATTCTGATTAACTGTGCTATGATAATTAAATATCAGTAATGAAAGTGCAGATACATGGCAAATTAAAAGCAAAACTGGTGTCTATGTACTGTGGCTCTTTCTGCTACTGCCATATGCAGGTTTGTATGAAACTGGAAGATAGAAGTAACGTATTTCTCAAAGCAGACTGTGTTAACTAGATTGATGAAGCCTGCAGCCTTTTTCCCTAGGCCCTATGCTGACTGGTAGCCTGTTGCAGCAGCTCTGGTGCTTTTTTTCTGAAACAGCTCCTTTTTGTTTTGTAAATCTTGTAAAGTCTTACAGTGTTTTTCTTCTTCACAATGGCAATGGAGAATCCATCCATCCATCCATCCATTCTCTTCTTATCCTTTTTAGGGTCACAGGGTCGCTGGAGCCTATCCCAGCTATCATAGGGAGAGAGGCAGGGTACATCCTTTACAGACAACCATTCACACTCAAATTCACCCCTATGGGCAATTTAGAATCCCCAATTAACCTAACCCCAGTAAATGCATGTCGCTGGACTGTGGGAGGAAACTGGAGTACCCGGAGAAAACCCACGCAAACGCAGTGAGAACATGCAAACTCCACACAGAAAGGCCCGGACAAAACTGGATTGGAACCCAGACCTTCCCGTTGTGAGGCAGCAGTGCTAACCACCATGACACCGTGCTGCCTGCAATGGAGAATCATCACCAGCTAATCGTGCTGACAATTCTACAGCCATGGCCAAAAGTTTTAAGAATAACACAATTACTGATTTCCACAAAGTTTGCTGCTTCAGTGTTTTTAGATCTTTGAAGTATAATTAAATGCATTTCATGAGTTTTATAAGTTTTTATTGACAAATACATATTTGCAGTATTGGTGCTTCTTTTTCAAGACCTCTGCAATTTTCCCTGGCATGCTGTCAGTCAACTTCTGGGCCAAATCCAAATTCTGAGTGATGGTAAATAAACTGATTCTTATATAATAGTTTCTCTCCTCTACTTGAGCACTCAAAGCATTTGTAGTTGACATACGCTGCCTCCTGAGCTACACCCATTCTTGCATAATCAATGCTTGGTGTTGATCAGAATTCCTGTTTTTTGTTTTTCCACCCACGTTTTGAGGATTGACCAAAAGTTCTCGATGGGATAAAGATCTGGGGACTGTTCTGGCCATGGACCCCAAATGTTGATGTTTGGTTCCTCGAACCACTTAGTTATCACTTTGTCTTATGGGATGGTGCTCTGCCATGCTGGAAAAGGCATTGTTCCTCACAAAACTCTCCTTGGATGGTTGAGAAAAGTTGCTCTTGGAGAATATTTTGGTGCCATTCTTTATTCATGGCTGTGTTCTTTGGCAAAATTGTGAGTGAGCCCTCTCCCTTGGATAAGAAGCAGCCCAACACATGAATGGTCTCAGGGTACTTTACTGTTGGTATGACACAGGACTGATGGTAGCACTCACCTTTTCTTCTCTGGACAATCATTTTTCTTGGTGCCCCAAACAATCAAAGAATGGGACTTCATCAGAAAAAATTACTTTGCCTCAGTCTTCATGAGTCCAATCCCTGTACTTTTTGCAGAATATCAGCCTGTCCTTTATGTTTTTCTTGGAGATAAGTGGCTTCTTTAGTGCCCTTCAACTCATTGTGCATGCAGATGCACCCACGCCTGCCTGCTACCATTCCTGAGCAATCTCTGCACTGGTGTTGCCCCAATCCCACAGCTTAATCATGAGACAGTCCTGGCATTTGCTGGATTTTTTTCTGCACCCTGAAGGGTTAGGGTTTGGGTTGGACCTGTCTCCTTGAAGTTCTTGATAATCTGATAAATGGTTGATTTAGGTGGAGTCTTACTAGCAGCAGTATTCTTGCCGGTCAAGCCCTTTTTATGCAAAGCAATGATGACTGCATATGCTTTCTTGCAGGTAACCATAGTTAACAGAGGAAGAGTAATGATTTCAAGGACCACCCTGAAATGATATTATCAGGCCTTTTTGTAGCAGGGTTGAAATGCAATGGAAATTATTTTTTGAGATAAAGTTCATTTTCATGGCAAAGAGGGACTTTGCAATTAATTGCAATTAATCTGATCACTCTTCATAACATTCTGGAGTATATGCAAATTGCCATCATAAAAACTGAACAAATAAATACTTCTCAAAATGTTTGGCCACGACTGTACCTATCCTATTGATACACAAACTTCCTGAACTTTCAGCTTGAATTCAAAGTGTTTTACAAAAATATTCCATTAAATAAATCCTGGGCTATCAGAGGCTCAAAATTAAGTGGATAATTGACTGACAGGCAGTTTCATGGCCAGGTGAGTCCTGTTTCCATTTGTCTGCATTGATGTGGAATGTGGACACTGTACTGGTTTGTTGTGGTGAAGAGAGATGAGCATGAAGGCAAAGCTGTCGATATATTAATGTCACTGGAATAATTGATACTAATTCCATCCCCACACCCCACTCCCTCAGCCCCAAATGGATTAATTGTCTGCTGTCTTAAGAACTATCCAGTTATCTCTGTACTTCAAGCTGCAAGGGCAAAACAGTACAAGGAAAGACACACCCAGAACTGACACTAACCAATACTGTAAGTCCTCCTTATGGTTGATGTGGGTAATACATGGGGTGGCTCAGGAGTAGAGGTAGGTTTCCTACCAAGGTCAGTGGCTTCATCCCTGGCTTATTCAGGCCACACACTTAAGTATCCTTGGGCAAGATACTGACAAAGCTATTACTTGGTTTTATGTTGCTAATTGCATGGTATTCATTTGAATATTACCTTGTTTTAGTCAAAACATTTCTCTACTATTTTATAATAACGGAGCTGTATTAAATACTAAAGGAACAAGATCTTTGGTCCCATACGTAGACAACTTCAATTCAATTCAGTTTTATTTATGTAGTGCCAAATCACAACAGTCGCCTCAAGGTGCTTTGTATTGTAAGGTAAAGACCCTACAACTTGTAGCCTGGCTTCTCCTGACCAGTCACATATGATCATGTAAATGGAGTCTTGGAATTATCTATTACTATTTTTTGGCAACCTAGCTTTTTATTAGCTTTTTCAAATTTGTCTGCATTTCATTCTGCTCCACTTTCATTTTTATTTTTCTGGCCTACTAACTTGTCCTTATGTCATTGGCATAGAGGCAGAAGGCAGGTTGCCAGGAATGCTGAGGACAATACAGCAAATGTTGCTGTATGTAAAACGAGACATGGCCCATTAACAGTTACAGGCTGTAAAGGATACATTTGCAGGTGCAAGAAACTGTTGGAAACCAACCCGTAGTGAAATGTGGGGATAATGAAATGGTCATGATATGGTAGAAGTACAAATGACTCAAATCTAAATATGTATAGTTTACAGTAATGGTCATACACATACCGCCCAATGCTAATGTTAACTTAGCCATGGATGAGCTGCAGAACTGAGTAGCTGAGTAGCGAGTAGAACTAAGATGTGCCCTGATGCAGTGCGCATAATAGCCGGGGGCTGTGGTGATTTAAGGTAAATATTCTGCAGATTTTATCAGTGCAACAAGGGGTCAACAACATCTATAAAGGCTATAGAAAAAAAGCACTTTACCAAATCTGGGTCTGTCATATCACATGTCCATGTTGTTGATTCCTGCATACACCCCATGTCATGAGGAGGGTGCCCTAGCCACAAAGACTGAGAAAACATGGCGAGAGGGTGCAGCACATCAGCTGCGGGACTGTTTTGAGACTCCAGATTGGAATGCGTTTGAACACCAGTACCTGGAAGACCATACAACGCCTCTGGATGTATTCCAACCGGAAACCCTGGATGGTTAAAAAGGTCCAGGTCCTGCTGAGGCTATGTGATGTCGCATTCAGATCCAGTGTTAAAGTGCAGTACAGTGCAGCCAGAGCTGACTTGAAAAGAGGCATCAGAGTTGACTGATCCTTTGTTGTGCTGTAAAAGGTCACACTGATGGAAAAATGTCTGTATCTTGGAAATGTCGTCAATATTTGAGTGAAAACGAGGCTGAAATTATTTTAAGACTTTAAGAAAACTGAATTAAATGTATTTAAGGTGACTTAAATGTCAAAATTTTGAAAGTTATGGTGTCTGAAATTCAGAGTATGAATCTCGATATATGTTCCACCAAAAATCACCTAAGTTGGTGATCATAGGCTCTATAGTGGATCAGCAAACAGAGTCTACCTGCACAGCAGGAGGATCCAAACGGATCAGGATCACAGATTCAGACCAGATCAGGCTCTAGTCGTTTCCCAGCTCATCCAGTCAGGATCCATTCATAATGGCTTAATGTGTTGTATAAGCGCTTTGAGTGCTCAGTAAGAGTAGAAAAGTGCTATAGAAGAGCTAGTCCATTTACCTACTCTGAATGTTTTCAGCTAAATATGAAACTATGACTGAACTCTGACCTGTAACAGTAACTCAGTGAAACATCTCTGCTGTGGCTGTCAGAGGCTGTCATCTATCAGTGAAGCTGAACTCAGATCAGATTAGAAACAGTTAAACTGGGAAACATTAAAGCAGTTTTTTCTGTAAATCTCATTACTGATTTTTTTATACAGCAACGGCAGAAATAATGAAATTCTCCATTTAAAAAAATAATGAAATGAGGGTGCTATTCCTTCAATAGATTAAATTTTAACTGAATAATTATCTAAACAATTAAATGGTCATGAACTGAACTGTCATAAAACCCCCCAGTTTTTATTAGATAAAAAAACTTACATGAGGGCAGTAGTGCCCCCGGGGTCTGCTGTCCTCTCAGTCTCTAACACACAGGTCGGTTAGTAAACTCAGTCTGAGCTGTTTCTCCACATTTTTATCTTCACTTTCTGTCTCCTGCAGTTTGTCCGTCAGGCTGCAGCTGAATAATTAGATTTTAGAAATTAGGATTCAGCTTTATCTGATGAAAATGAAAAAGTTGGGTAACTGATGGCAGCAGAAATTATAAATTTTTAAAATATATTTTATAACAATATTTTATTCTGTCTATGATGATGACATAGTGGGCCAAGGAGATTAAAGGGACTCGTCATGCTCCACGCTGACAAGTGCGATCCTCCATGCATCAAATTAAAATAGAGGCTCTGCTCTTTATTTACCCGTTGCCATGGTGAATCATGGTGTTGGAGTTCCATTGATGATGGCACCATCATCAATGGTGAACATACTCAGTTTACTGAACTAACTCTGATCAGCTGTTCAGGAACGGGAAAATCAGCGCTGACGATCTCAGAGTTGATCAACTCAGAGTTTGTTGAACCTGCTTCCTGAAATAGGTCCCAGTGCTAACCACTCTACCACCCAATAATAATAATAATAAAAATAATAGTAATAATAATAATAATAGTAATAATAATAATGCTATTTTATGTTGTATACAACTAATAAGCCTATACCAAAAAAACAAAAACAAAAACTACACTATAATGAACACTATATCATCATCATGATAATTATTTTTGGACAATAATTATTAGAAAAAAAAAACAAGAACATTCAGAGTCACAGAGTCATATGTAGGCAGAAAGGACCTAAATGCAGACAGATGTAATAAATAAATAAATCTAAACTTTATTTAGGCTGCAGGCAAAGTCCGAAACTCAAAATTTATAAGAAGCAGCAAGCGAAAATCTTGACTGACAGAGACCACACTGGGAAAACAACTGTACAAACACACAAAGGGCTGATTTTGCAAAAGGGGAACAGGTGGGTAAACAAATAGGTGCAAACAATTAAGGGATGATGAGATAAAGGAAGTAGAACTAAATGTAAGACTCAAGGGACAGAAGACTACCAAAATAAAACAGGAACATGAGAACACAGAAACGGAGACTTAACAAGAAATACAGAGGATAAAGATAAACTGAAACTCAAGAAATAACATATAAACAAAACTATAACCATGAACAAAACTAGATTGTGAAACTAAAACCTGAGAATATGAACATAAAGAAACCAACCAGGTAATCTCTGATGTAAGAAGAATACAAAACTTAAACCATCACAGCAAAATCAACAAGGTGCCATCCTATTCATTACGAAGACAATATACCACTTCCGATACTACAAGGAAAAAGTTACAGTTTGCAAAAGAACAGGCAGAGATGTTTGTGTCTCAAATCTCTGATTTTAGGTGATAGTTGAATAGCTTTTTTTTTTTTTTTTTTGGGGGGGGGAATCATATTTAAGGCTGTACATGCAGTTGAATTAAACCTAGCCGATATGCCAGTTACACCAAGAATAGCATAAACAAATATGATCTTTTTCACTTCTCTTGAATTAAAATTTGTTCCTGTCATCACCACCCATCCCAGTGTGCTTGAAGCTTATTAGGCTCCTAACTGCTGTGTGTTACACACGATAAATTACTTCCCTTTATTGGAGTCTCACTGGTTGAAGAAAGCTCAGTGAATAACCTCCTTACCTGTCTACTCTGTGACAGAGAGGACGATTGGAAGTGACTGAGCATAAACACAGAGGGCTCTGTGGAGAGTTGATGTGACAGCTTCCAGGTTCATCACTCCACAGTAGCTACAGTGTCAATGAAATGCTATGTGGAGGACAAAGTCTTATGGACCCAAATGCAGCACACATGAGACAAGAATAAACTTTAAACAAGCTTTAATGCTTCTTGGGCCAGAAAATCACAAAGTCCAAAATCCAAAAGATAAGGAATCCAAACATCCCAAACAGGCTGAGGAAACTCCAGGAAAGCAAAGCACAGCAATGTGGATGACATGACAAAATTATTTTCTCCAATCATCCATATGGCTCCATATTACATTGGATGATGATGTGCAGTGCTGTGAAAAAAAATCATTCATTTTGTTAAATTAAAGTAATTTAATTTATTATTTAATTTTAATTATAAAATATATATCTATTTTAAACCTGTCCTGTCCAGCAGCTTCAGCAAGCAAAACTAATACTCTGCATGTTGTGTTTAGCTAGACACATTTGTTTTACCAAGATGAGCTTTAAAAAAAAAATCCTCTTTTAAAAAAATCCATGAAATAAAACCCATTAAAAAAAAAAAAACAAAGGGTTTTTATTTATTTGTTGACTGATATTGATAGAATACAGCTCATCTATACCAGAGCTGACAGGTAGGAAAGAAGTAAAAGAGGAGGAAGGGAGAAAAGAAGGGAACAGAAAGACAAATGCTGCAGTATTTTCCACTAGCTGAACTATAGCTGCTACAAACGGTGGACCAAGTTTTGAAATCTTTTGAAAAAAATGTAAACTGCAAAACTATTCCATGCAAACATTCTTTTCATTAATTAATTTCACTCGGATCTAATAAATAAATAAATAGGTAAAAAAAGAAAAAGCATTGTGGTGAGCATTCCAAGCACACTCTCTCTGCTTTTTCAGTCTCTTGTTAGAAGTACCGTGCATGCAGCTTCAGGCTGCATTTTTATTAATTATAAATTTATTTTTAAAGATACTACTGAAGGTAGCTTAAAATGTGTCATTAGCATCCAGCTTTACTGTAATGTCCTTAAAACAAGTCAAAATGAGGCTCAGTATTGTGTGTGGCCTCCACGTGCCTGTATGACCTCCCTACAATGCCTGGGCATGCTCCTGATGAGGTGGCGGATGGTCTCCTGAGGGTTCTCCTCCCAGACCTGGACTAAAGCATCCGCCAACTCCTGGACAGTCTGTGGTCTGTTGTTGGTGGATGGAGCGATACATGATGTCCCAGATGTGCTCAATCAGATTCAGGTCTGGGGAACAGACGGGCCAGTCCATAGCTTCAATGCCTTCATCCTGCAGGAACTGCTGACACACTCCAGCCACATGAGGTCTAGCATTGTCCTGCATTAGGAGGAACCCAGGGTCAACTGCACCAGCATATGGTCTCACAAGGGGTCTGAGGATCTCATTTTGGTACCTAATGGCAGTCATGCTACCTCTGGCGAGGACATGGAGGGCTGTGCGGCCCTCCAAAGAAATGCCACCCCACACCATTACTGACCCACTGCCAAACCGGTCAGGCTGAAGGATGTTGCAGGCAGCAGATCGCTCTCCACGGCGTCTCCAGACTCTGTCACGTCTGTCACATGTGCTCAGTGTGAACCTGCTTTCATCTGTGAAGAGCACAGGGCGCCAGTGGCGAATTTGCCAATCCTGGTGTTCTCTGGCAAATGCCAAGCATCCTGCATGGTGTTGGACTGTGAGCACAACCCCCATCTGTGGACGTCGGGCTCTCATACCATCCTCATGGAGTCGGTTTCTAACCGTTTGTGCAGACACAGGCACATTTGTGGCCTGCTGGAGGTCATTTTGCAGGGCTCTGGCAGTGCTCCTCCTGTTCCTCCTTGCACAAAGGCGGAGGTAGCGGTCCTGCTGCTGGGTTGTTGCCCTCCTACGGCCTCCTCCACGTCTCCTGGTGTACTGGCCTGTCTCCTGGTAGCGCCTCCAGCCTCTGGACACTACGCTGACAGACACAGCAAACCTTCATGCCACAACTCGCATTGATGTGCCATCCTGGATGAGCTGCACTACCTGAGCCACTTGTGTGGGTTGTAGAGTCCGTCTCATGCTACCACGAGTGTGAAAGCACCACCAACATTCAAAAGTGACCAAAACATCAGCCAGAAAGCATAGGTACTGAGAAGTGGTCTGTGGTCCCCACCTGCAGAACCACTCCTTTATTGAGTGTTTCTTGCTAATTGCCTATAATTTCCACCTGTTGTCTATTCCATTTGCACAACAGCATGTGAAATTGATTGTCAATCAGTGTTGCTTCCTAAGAGGACAGTTTGATTTCACAGAAGTTTGATTTACTTGGAGTTATATTGTGTTGTTTAAGTGTTCCCTTTATTTTTTTGAGCAGTGCATTTTCTGAGGTGTATGTGGACACATTTTTAGGCGCCCCCTACCCCAACCCACGTACACACACACACACACACACACACACACACACACACACACACACACACACACACACACAACGCACCCTCTCAAGGTTTACTGTGTTCATGTTTGCAGATCTCACTTATTCATGGACTTATAAAATACCAGACTTCAGCGCCGTGCCTCTGTTATTGATCATATCATATGCACAGCTGTTAAATACAGAAAATGCAGACTAGAGAAAAAATTTTCTCGCACCGCTTTGGCGCCCCCCCCTGTGCGGCGCCCCTATGCATTGCATATAGTGCATACCCACTATTTGCGCCACTGCCTCCAGATGCAGGAAAAGGGCCACCTGCATCCTGAAGGACCCCACACACCCAGCACACACACTTTTTGTTCCCCTCCCCTGAGGCAAGAGACTGAGGAGCATCAAGAGCAGGACCAGCAGACTGAGGTGCAGCTTCTTCCCTGAAGCTGTTAGACTGTTGAACTCTGGTGGGGGGATGTAGCTGCACTGCTCTTGCACAGCTCGGCACACACACACTCATGCTGCTGTGCTGCTGTCATTTGCACAAATCACTGCTGTGGCACCATGTGTCACTACTTTTACTCCATCTTGAACTTTTTATTTTATATTGTTTATATTTATTCAGTTATGTATATGTGTGTATGTAAATGTGCATATGTGTGTGATTTTACACACACACACACGCACACGCACATGCACACACACACACACACCGAAATCTTTAATTAAAAACCTTAAAGAGGAAACAAATCTCTAATTGAGTGCACCAACAACTGTAGTAGTTTAGTTTCTCCTAGTGCATCGCTTTGGGGCCAACACCCAAATGCACAACTGAGATAGTCCAATAGTTCATGAAAGCCAGGGGAAATGCTTGGCCCTCATCCCTTCAGGCCTGCAAGGTCACATTCCATCTTCAACCACACCAACAAGCCACAAAATCACAGTTTGGTCCAAAAGTCTTGAGTGTGGCCTTTTGCTTGTGGAGGTGTTTCTAGTTTTCCTCCCCCTTCAGCTACTCACAGATGCTATGTACATAAAATTGTTACTTTATATTTATATTTATTCTTCTTTAACAGCAACACTAAGACCTGAGGACAGAAATTTTGTTCCACTACATGTAAATGTGATGTGATCTATGTTCTCTGAGTCACCATAGATATGACAGAAATGTGATATAATTCAGATAAACTGAAAGATATCAGCATTAAAGGAACAGGTCTGAGTATATTTGTTTCCCTTCAGAGCAGTAGTAGATGATTTATAATAGATGAAAACAAATAACACTATTGTCTGCCTTTCTTATTAGTTTGACACAAAACAATTATAATGAATGTCTAATCGTGTTGTAATTGCCAACTTAAAAGAATTTAAATTTCATTACTTGTGCTGAACGTATCTAGAGAGAAAGAGGAAAATGGCAAAGTTCCCCAAACTATTTAAAAAACAAGAATAAATCCAAATAAATTATTGTACCAGTCTTAAGCATGGATATAAATATTATACCAATGCAAACTGCTAATGCTCAAATTCTTCCAAACTGCATTCCATATCTGTTGGTCAGTATAGCCTTCTGTCAGATAGCATCATCTCGCCAAGCTCAGCAATTGCTCTGTTTCCCTGTTATCCACCTGGAAAAGTCACATCTCCCCAGGCCCAGGTCCTCCCCCACAGACCAGAGACTTGGCTCTTTCCCTGGACACCTCTGGAGGCAACAGGTGTTCAACACCTGCGTAAGCAGCTGGTTGTCCGAAAAGTCATCTGCCTGATTGCTTCACCCATGCAGACAGCCCACAAACATGACTTCTGTGGCCCAGAGGCTGATCCCACAGGACTAATTCTGAAGGATGTTTTCTGCTACTCATTGTTATTAGTCAGCGCATGCCATTAGGGCAAGCTCTTTTTATTCAACTTCAGCTCATTTGTTTTGTTTTGGGATTTTTGTTTGTTTGTTTTTTTACACATAAGCATACCCTTTCCCTGCCTTGTGTCTGGGATCTTGTAATTCTGGAAATGCACATGCCACTTTCAATACTCACATGTTTCAAGAAACAGTTTTGCTAAATCTTTGACTCTCTGAATAAAATCCTTGAAATTTAGGTGTACTCACACCAAGCAGGGTTACTTCAAGCACAATTGTCCCCCCTTCCCACTGCTTGCATGGCCTGCGTTCACACTGCCTGCAACGCTTTGGGCCTCAGCATCTCGGTTTTTCTCACACTTGCTTTCACATGAAATTATTAAGTCAGTTGTTGAGGAAGCAGAGGACATTTGTGCTGAGAATTAAATAACAATGGAACTCCTACCATGTCTGAGTCCAACTGAACCAGACCTACCTTTTCAAGTAAGCCAGTTCACAGTTTGCTTAATAACGACAAAGACGAAATGCAGTGAGCACAATGGCCACTCAAACTCACTCAGGCAAAATAGCCAGGTGTCAGTATGCTTTTAGTCCTCAGTGTCAGTAATCTTAATTTCCTAAGATCCAAGGATCAGTTGTGTAATGTGTAATGGATACCATTTACACTGCTGCAAACATGTCTTCTACAACTTTTACTCTCATATGCACTGGTAATATATCTGGGATAGATTAATGTTGACTGATCCACTTTCAAAAATAGCTGATCTTTAAGTATAATAAGAACTTGTCCCCTACAAGTTCTTAACACTGGCAGTAAGACTGAGGGAATGACAGGCAAGGAAATAAAGTTCAATTCAATTCAATTCAATTCAATTCAATTTTATTTATATAGCACCAAATCACAACAAACAGTCGACTCAAGGCGCTTTGTATTGTGGGTAAAGACCCTACAATAACACAGAGAAAACCCAACAGTCAAAACGACCCCCTATGAGCAAGCACTTGGCGACGGTGGGAAGGAAAAACTCCCTTTTAACAAGAAGAAACCTCCAGCAGAACCAGGCTCAGGGAGGGGCAGTCATCTGCTGCGACCGGTTGGGGCTGAGTGGAGAGAGACAGGAAAAAAGACATGCTGTGGAAGAGAGGCAGAGATTAATAATAATGATTAAATACAGAGTGAAGTATAAACAAGTAAATAAAGGTGAATGAGAAGAAACAGTGCATTATGGGACCCCCCCTCAGCAGCCTAGACCTATAGCAGCATAACTAAGGGGTGGTTCAGGGTCGTCTGATCCAGCCGTAACTATAAGCTTGATCAAAAAGGAAAGTTTTAAACCTAAACTTGAAAATAGAGAGGGTGTCTGTCTCCCGAATCCAAGCTGGGAGCTGGTTCCACAGATGAGGGGCCTGAAAGCTGAAGGCTCTGCCTCCCATTCTACTTTTAAGTATCCTAGGAACCACAAGTAAGCCAGCAGTCTGAGAACGAAGTGCTCTATTGGGGTGATACGGTACTATGAGGTCTTTGAGATAAGATGGGGCCTGATTATTCAAGACCTTGTATGTTAGGAGAAGGATTTTAAATTCTACTCTAGATTTAACAGGGAGCCAATGAAGAGAAGCCAATATGGGAGAAATATGCTCTCTCTTTCTAGTCCCTGTCAGTACTCTAGCTCAAAGTCATGGTTTGTTTTATATACTTTTAAAAACCCACAGTGACCAAAATCCAAAACTTAAATGTAAATGTGTAACTACAAAGGGCAGTCTGCAGGTTACTTTAAAAAAGACTGGAAAAAAAATACACACCTCTTTTTAAAAAAAAGCATCTATAAGCCCTGTTTTACATGTAACATGTAGTCATTCACAACATTCACAGATGTTAAGGCACATTACAACAAATCTTTATGTCAAGCACTACATCTTATGTTAATACAAAATAGTAGGAAAAACAACATAAGGACAACAACACAAAAATAAAATCATCAGTGATGAGAACAGAAATAAGAAATTATTCTATTGTTTTCCAGAAATGAGAAGAATATCAATTCCCTTTAAGATTCTAGAAATTTTCACCTTAATCAATCAATAAATCATCTTGCTAGAATCAATAAAACCAGTTACTGTCATTAATTTTATGGAACTGTTATTTGCTACAATTTGTTTGCTTTAATGGTATATTTTTTAGTATGATTATTGAAACAATATGTAGTTAAGGATAACACTTTTCAGTCTAACACATGTGATAGTGTAAATTTAAATAATGTGCCAAGGTTTTGAAGATTGATCTTTGGATGCATGAATCATAATAGAAAACACTGTGTATTACTGTCCTGACCTACTGGAGCTATGCAGTCACTTGTAGTCCGGTGTAGTTTTTTTTGAGGATTTTTATATTTCATTGATAACCTGGGAAGGTGAACAGTGATGTGATTGGAAATCCTTTTTACCTACAGTCACTGCATAATGTATATTAAAAAAAAATCATTCCTCTAAAGATTTTAAATCATTTAAAAAGTGAAACCAGCAATATATCATGAAAGCGCAGTTTGCTTTATAAAACATCTGAAAAACACTGGGCTTAACAGCTTCTGTCAGTTGTGTGGGTGTTGTAGGATTCTGTAGAAGTTATTTGCCTTGCATTTCAAAGCAAATGTATGTAAATGTTTAAATCTGATTTATATTACTTCTTCTCTCAAATGACTTGCATAAATATCGGTTCTGCTGTGGAAAATCACTGCCAGCAAAAGTGGAGAGCAGAGAAAAACACATGTCAAGAGCAGAAGAAATCTTGGCATTCTTCCTGCAAATTCCAGCCTCAGGCCACCTCCTCCTACACCTCTTTCTCTCTCCAGCCAGCCCTCCCCCGTCCCTCAGCCCCCATACCCATCTTCTGTCATCTTTTTTCTTCTTCACACTCTCCAGAAAAACAGCTTCTCAAACTTGTCCTGCCTAGAATCGCAATGCATTCTGCGTAGTTGTTGCCATGTTGTTGTTCATGCAAAGCCAAAACAAAGATAAGACGCCAACACATAATAAACATGGCTCTGTGATACAGTCGAAGGTGGTAAGCCAGCATGGAAGACAAAGGGACCATGTCAGTACCCTCACCCACTACCCCCCCCCCGCCTTAACGGGAGTCAGTCCATGAGATACTGGAAGCTCCTCTCTCGATCTCTGGTGTCCATAATCCTAGTTATGGAGTAGGCTGGCTGGCTGTCAATGACCCAGGCAGTTGGAAGGAGTCTAGAAAGAGCATACTTTGGACTGGACCGAACAGACATGAAAGATATGAGTAGTAGTGAGACGAGCAGAGACAAGGTTAACTAAAGACTTGATTTCAAAGGGACCAGATAACCAGACTTTCTGACCTGGACTGTGACTTGGTACAGGGATCTGATGGTGATCAGCCAGCCATTTGTTTTGCTCATTGGTCCTAAGAAGGGCAGCTTGAGAAGACTTCTATAGCTGTTGACACCAATGTAAGTGATCTTTCACAGAAGGAACAGACATCTCACCTTCCACAGCTGGAAAGAGTTGAGGATGGTAACCCAGTGAAGACTTGAAAAGAGAGAGACCAGTTGTGGTGGATATTATGGAATTATGTGCACACTCAGTCTAGGAAAGTTGGGAGCTCCAGGTGGACTGATTGGAAGAAGCAACACATTGAAGGGGGGCCTCAAACTCCTGATTGGCTCTGTCCGCTTGCCCATTGGGCTGGGGATGGAAGCCAGAAGAAAGACTAACCTGAGGTCCAAGCTCAGCACAGAACTTCTTCCAGATATGGGAGGTGAATTGAGGTCCTCAATCAGATATATATTGTCAGGAAGGCTGTATATCCAGAAGACGTGATCCATGAGTAACTGGGTGGTTTCTAGAGCTGAAGAAAGTTTGGAGAGAGCCACAAAGAGGACAACTTTGGGAAAATGATCAATGAAAATGCCAGGAAAATGTGGAATTCCGGTGACAAAATCCAGCAATGTGAGACTATGGGCGACTGAGAGTGGGAAATAGTCTGAGCAATCAAGCCGGAGGTGAGCTAGAAGACTTGTTTTGAACACAAATAGAGAAGGCAGAAACATAATCCTGAACATCTTTAATAAGGGAAGGCCATCAGAACAAACATTGCAGGAAGGTTATTGGCAGGGGTGAAAGCAGTTTTAAATTCTTGCCAGTACTATGACAAAACCATATATATATATATATATATATATATATATATATATATATATATATATATATATATATATATATATATAAATACATTTACTGTTGCCTACCTGTATAAGGCAGAAATTAGAAGCACTTGACAATGCTGAATATATTTCTTCAATTGTTAATGAACTGAGATGTTTGCACACTGTACACTAACACAGCCGATGACCATCTCCACGCATTCTGCCTCTGTCCACCAGTATAAAACGTCTGGCAATAAATAATCACCAAACTTTCTCAAACCTCAATCCCCTTGGCAACCACTATGTTTTGGAGGTAAACGTGCTCTCATGTAGTGTAAATTAAATCTCCGGTCATAAGCAGTATTTTCGACCTGTGCTGTGTTGTTAAAATTGAGCAGAATGACATGAAGCACAATTAGTTAATCTCTCTTTGCTTTTAATTGGAATATTTTGTATCGAGCAGACAGACATTATCCTGTTAACTGGCTGCACCAAAATCACCTGATAAAACTACTGAAGCCCCCTGGTTATTATTGGCTCTGGAAAACCCATGTTGCAGCCTGTTAACTGGCCAGGTCCTGTCCATGGGACATATGTAGTGTCTTTAATATGCCAGGCTGGACCCTCCCATTTTGATTGACACCTCATTTGGCCAATCATGTTAAGAAATGGATTTTCCAGAGCCAATAATAACCAAAGGCCATCACGTAGCTTTTTCAGGTAATTTTGGTACTGCCAGTTACATGATTGGGCGAATGAGGTGTCAGTTAAAATGGGAGGGTCTAGCCTGCCATATAAAGTGCACTGCATACATCCTGTGGACATGGCCAGTTACAGGCTAAATGTAGTAAAGGCTGGCCGTTGACGAAAGCCTAGCACGAACAGTTCAGAAACAATTTGCAATGACAAAAAAAAGCTATTCATTAACTGATTAAGTCGTGTTATCCACTGCGTATTGCTAGCGGATCTATTCTGACCCAAAGTGCAGCCGTGACTGGGTCTGAATGACAGCTTTACAGCAGACAGCTGCAGAATTGGCGCAGAATCTCTTAGTTCTACGCAGTACCGGACCGTACCGGCTCACTTTCACCCCTAGTTATTGGGCACCTTTTTTCCCCCGGATGACATGAATTTGGAAGCGTGAGCCCAATGTATTACTTGGAAGCAGACCTTTGATGGGACAAAGAGGCAGTTTGGTGGTCCATTTCTGGGATCCGGTTCATCCCGCTAAGCTTCATAAACCAGTGACTTGATCTCTCATGTCAGTGAACCAGTGAACCAAAATAGAGGAAAAATGGTTTTGTCTTTGGCAAAAGAGTCAGAGTTGGAGAATTGACGGGAAAGGGCGTCTCAGGTTTAATGTTGCAGGAACCTGGTCGGTAAGGTTGGTTAAGCCCACCTGGCCTGTTGAGCATTCAAATGCTTGGTGGTCTGGAGATAAACCATGTCCTTGTGATCCATCCAGATGACAAAAGGATACTCCACTCCCTCAAGCTAGTGCCTCCACTTTTCAAGGTCCTGTTTCCTTCTACAGGGGAGAGACACTGTGAGAGAAAAAAAAGTGCATGGCTGCATTTTACCTTCCCACTGCTGGGAAAGAACTGCTCCAACTCCATCACAAACTGTTTTGAGATGTCTGGTTGTATGAGAACAGGAGCAGAGGTGAAATGTGCCCTGAGGGTGTCAAAGGCTTGGAAATTGGACTTGGGACAGGTTAAGTTTGGCAGTGCTATTTTACTGAAATCTCAGATTAAACATGATAGAAGTTAGCAAAGCCTTGGAGGCACTGAAGCTGCTTTTGGTTGGAAGGAAATGGCCAGTTCAAGACTGCCTAAACCTATGTGGGATCTGCTTTAACCTGTTCTTTTTCAAAAATGAAGCCAAGTACAGATACTGTTTCAACATGGAACTCACACTTCTCACCTTTGACATATAGCTTGTTTTCCAGGATATATTGGAGTACTTGCCAGATGTGGTATTCATGTTCTGAAAGAGAGAAGATCAGGATATCATTGAGATATACATAGACAAAGGGGTTGAGGAAGTCGTGTAGGATGTCACTGACGAGAGCCTGAAAAACTGCTGGTGCATTAGTGAATGGCATTGGCAGATACCCAAAGTGTCCTAGATGAGTGTTGAATTTTGAATGTTGAATGAATTAAGTTTTCCATTTGTTTCCCTCCTGTATCCAAACCAAGTAGTAACCATGATGCAGATCCAGTTTGGAGAACACAGTGGCCCCCTGTAAGAGCGAGAAAGCAGAGGACAACAGTGGTAATGGGTATTTGTTTCTTCTTATGGTGATTTTATTTAGACCACAAAAGTTAGCACAGGGATTGAGAGACTTGTCTTTGTTTTCCACAGAGAAGAAAACCACATGAAGGGGAGAAGAAGATGAACACATTATTTCAGCAGTGAGTGAGTCAGTTATGTATGTGTCCATGGCCTCCCGTTTAGGTTTTGTTAAACTACACAGATGACTAGTTGGCAAAGGGGCCCTGGATGCAAATCTATGGAGCAGTCATAGGGTCTGTGTGGTGGAAGAGAGAGAGCAAGGTCATTTCTTAATACCTCAGCAAGGTCATGATAGATTTCTGGGACTGATCTGTGGGTTCTGATTGAGGTGAGTGTGAGTCCTTAGGAGGTGAGTCCGATTTCAGGTAATTTTGGGGACATCAGATACTCCAACCGCAGATGCTACTTTAACTCCAATCAATACAGGGATTGTGTAAACTGAGCCATGGATGACCAAAGGAGTGTGGGGTGCTTCAAAAACAGACTGATTTGTTCTGCACGGTTGCCAGAAAGTGTGAGATAAATGGGCTGAGTCATGTGAGCGATATCTGGGAGCCATGTACAATTTAATGCAGCAACCTGGAGTGAATCAGGGAGACTTAACAAAGATATTCCTAGTTCTGTGGCCAGCGAGAGATCTATAAAACTTTGTTCCACACTGAAAACTACTAGTGCCTGGAGAGAGAGTGTGTGTGTTTATGGAGAGCTTAGCTGGAAACATTATTCAGGGCAGGGAAGAAACAACATTTATTTTGCCCACCAGTATACCCAGTATCATGCTCTGTCTTTTGGCCAGAGTGGGCACGAAACAACAACGTGTCCTTTTGTCCCACCATATAAGCACTTGCTCATAGTCAAAGTTTTCTCAGACAGTGAGAGACACACTGCATCAGATGCACTTCACTATCCTAAAACTCACTTCCTCTACTCCTGAATTCTTCTGGGGCAACTCCTCCGGAACAGGAAACCGCTCGGCATTATGAACCCTGGGAACTGTAGTTTCTCATTATTTTGTGTTCCCGAATGTGGTCATCCATACTAATGGAAATTAAAGAGTCAAGTGACGTGGGGGGATCCATTGCCCTTGCTGGAGATTAAAGAGTCAGTGGGCAGCAGCACCAGGGCTAGACCCTTTATCAAAAACACTCTTGAACTTGGAAATGAAGTCCACATAAGAGAGATTGGGGTTAGCTTTGACAACAGCCCGTGCCCAGCTTAAAGCACACCCCTACAGCAGCTCAACCAAAAAACCAATCCATTTCTTGGCTGGATCATTCAGGGCCACACAGGGAGGTTGGACTCATATGCAGGACATGAAAAGTTTATCAAGTTTATTAGCAAACACAAATGCACGGCAACAGTTCAAGTGAAGGTTTCCAGCAGTGAAGTCTGAGTCCCCAAACCAATCTTTCTCCACAAACAAAGAGTCGTCCTCTCTCCAAATGCCAAGCATATCTGCAAAAAGGCAAGACAAGGTAAGTTACTCATCGCAGGAAAACAGGGCAACACAACAAGTGAGCCAGCTTCACTAGCTCTGGTCAGTGCAACAATGTTGAATGTCTTCCACCACTTAAAGTAGCAGAAGGACAAAACCAGACTGCAAACAGGTGTGCTCATTACCTCCAGGTGTGTGAGCTGAAGGTCAGGAACCAGGAACCACTCCCTCCAAACACATTCACACAGAAAGAGGAGAGAGGAAGAGATAGAAGGTGGTGACCCAGCAGAGGAGGACAGGGGGACTGTGACACATCTGCTTGCCTGCCTCACCCAAGACCAAATGTTTCAGTTTCAAATAATCTTGTAAAGATTTATATACAGCCTCCTGAAACAACTCATACCTTCACTACAAGCAATCCTATAGAAATTACTTTCCTGCACAATTTCAAAAGCAACCAAAACAAAAAAACAAAAAAAAACATATATTGAATGTATATAATTAATGAAGTCTGTTCTGGAGGTAATGATCACTTTACTGTAATTGAAGTTTATCTCCCTCATCCTGCAAACTGATGCCCTGGAAATAAATGTGAAATTCATTTCCTCATATATTAGTTCTGAGCTTGTTATTTTGGGAGACTTAAATTTAGATATTTAAATTGTCTAAAGCTTTTAGTCTTTTCTGCAAAATTTTTAATAATACATTTGATTAACATGCACCCAACAAACTTTTCAGAATAAACCAGCATTTAATCCTCTGTTTTCCTCAACCATTTCCAGAGCTCTTATTGCTAGAGCCAGGCTGGAAGTTGGCAAAAAAACTAGCAATCTTTTTTTGGATTGATAAAATTTTAGACAAGTATGAAATCATTGCATTAGTCTCATTAGAAAAGCCAAATCTGATTTCTGTTTGTCTTCTCCTGCAAATGTCTCTGGAGTTCCGGGAAACATCCAAAACTTGTAAAAATCTCTGTTTTGAAAATCAGCACATAACTAGGTTTTCAATCACCACTTCATTTTGACTGGGACTTTGTTTTTTTTATAAATGCTTGTTGTCTAATCACAATCCCTAATTCTATATATTCTCCATCCATTCTAAATATTCTCCTTATAATATTAAAAACTGTAAATCCTTTTTTTTTTTACTTCAGTAAGCTGGGAAGTCAAGTAAAGTTGCCACCTTAAGCTCAAGGAAATCTAAGAGTGAAGACAGTTTAGACCCATCCCTCCTTCATCTCTACTGATGTGCTGATGTGATTGCTGCACCTATAACTCATATTCTTAATTTATGTCTTGCTACAGGCAAAATTGCAAAAAATCTGGAAGGCTGCATAATTGCTCCTACTACATAAAACTCCAGTGACTTAAATAATTACTGCCCTATTTCAGAACTGTCTTACCTAGCAAAAGTCTTACAGTCCTTAATAAATATTTAGTTGAAAGTGTATTTGGAATGAAATACCATTTTACTGTTAGAATAGTCTGTATGGTCAGCTGGTTTTAGAACATGTCACACCATGACAATAGCTGCACTACGTGTGCTCAATACTGTGTGCTCCCTGTTTGCTAAAGAAGTTTGGATATTGCTGTTTATTTTTCCCTCTGTGGACTTTTGAGTTATGTATGACATACTTATACATCCTAATTAAAGGTTAGTTTCAAGTTTAACTGCTGGTCCCTGAGTCCTCATTCCACACTTCATGAGAGATGGCAAATGCATATGTAAATTCAAAAAGCTGTTGCACAATAAAATGCACGATCAGTATATAAATTACAAAGTTTTAATTATTAGACATTTTATAATTTAGAGTTATCACTTAAACTAACCGTTGGACATGATTGCTACTCAGGTACAGAGAGAACATGCAGACTCTCACCACACAAATGCTGTTTGGGAATTCCCACAATTCTGCTCCTTTTATTGGTAATATAGGAAAATTACAGCATACTGAAGCTGATATTTAATTACAGATTATTAGTTGTTTTTTGGATGGATGGATGGTAGGATAATTCGACAGATGCCGTTTCAAGATAAATCCTAGCAAAGGATCAAAAGTGGAGAACAACACTTCCAGCAAGTGGCTGCTGGTCAGTTTTTCCTGATAACAAAAACTGTGTGAACCTGGTCTCATCTGTGAAAAGAACAGGATGGAAAAAGCAGACTAGCCACTTCGGTCTGCACGGTATTGGGCTGTGAGTACAGGTTCCATTAAAGCGGTTCTCAAACTTTTTTTCCATCATGCCCCACTTTGCTGGATGACATCTTTTCACACTCGAAGCACCAGGGGAAGGGGTGGGGGTTGGGTCCTCCTCGGTGGCAAAGCGGCAGCACAACAGTTTGTGCAAGGAACAATGGAACAAGTGCTGTGAGTCCCACAAAAGGACTTCCAGCAGGCAACACATGCATATTTCTGACCAAAGGACCAGATACTTGTCCTGCAGCTGGGTTGATGCCCTTCTCCAGCCCTACTTGTTTAACAGCCTGTTATCTCTACCAAACTCTGGAGACTGTGCTGGTAGACACAGCAGACCTTGCAGCAAAACAAAACAAACAAAAAAAAATCAGTCAGGATGGATAAGGAGAGTGCAGTGGTCTTTGGTCATGTTTCCTTAAAGGTGGGCAACTGTTTGATTGTGTTTCATTGTGAACCTGAACTGTACCTGGATTGAAACACAACTTTAACAAATGTCTTCAGGTATCTGCAGCATCAGAGGACTTGCCATAAGTTTAGGATACCCCGGGATCATTTCAAAGCTTTCTTTCAAAAACTGCTTTTTATTTTCCTTTGACACAGTATGTTGTTTGGGTTTTACTGTGGCCTCGTCTAAACTGTCTGCAGATCTGAGCTACTGAATCGGGGCTTTGAAGTGTCTCCCACCTTCCTCGCCTCATCTCACGCTGTTACACTGAATAGTAATTTGAACACCGCCACGACTAATAGATGTGCCACATAGTGGAAAGACAGATGGAAAGAGGGTGAAATCAACCTGTAAAGACAGTAAGTGAACAGAAATATTTCACAAAGTAACAGTGTGACAAGGGAGTATGTAAAGGTTGCCTAACTGTCTGACACTGTAAAGGGCTCAAAATGTCCTGTGGCTGGTTTGACATATTATTTTGCTTAGAGTAGATATGTCTGTGTGGGAGGCTTTCTGGAGTTTTTTATTTGCTTCAAGCCGTCTCACTATAAGCAGCACAGAAAGTTGTGGATATAGAAGGGTTCCTTGGTTCTAGACCGCCTCTTAGCAAAATAATATTGAGATATGCCTTTGAGCAAACAATCTGCACATTTGAAACAGAAAAATAAGACCAGGTTTACTAATTGTCTGCAAAACCCTTTTTTGGCATTTAAAAAGCTACTCTTGGGATGAACTACATAGTTGCAGTGTCAGTTTAGTGTGATGTCACCCAGTGATTTGTGAAGTCCTGTTTTGAATCCTACAGATGAGTGTTTTCACCAAAGGGATCTTGATATGACAAGTGAGGGGTCTGACTGTGAAACCACATGCTTATTGCTAACAACTTGTGAATCAAAAGTCATTAGACATCCTATTCAGTACAATTCATTTTCACTTATATACTGCCAAATCACAACTGTCACCTCAAGGTGCTTTTTTTTAAAGTATATTTTAGGGTAAAGACCCTACAATATTGGAGCGCAAACCCTAACAAACCCCTACAAGCAAGCACTTGGCAACAGTGGGAAGGAAAAACTCCCTTTTAAGAGGAAGAAAACTCTGGCAGAACCAGGCTCAGGGAGACCTTGCATGTGAGGGGAAGGATTTTAAATTCAGTTCTGGATTTAACAGGGACAAAGTAATGATAAGCTAATATAGGAGAAATATGTTCTTTCTTTCTAGTCCCTGTCAGCTCTCTCACTACCACATTATCAGTCAACTGAAGGATTTTTAGGACAGATAACCATGAGTGGTTCAGCCTAGAAGGAATAAATGCATGAGCTAGTTTTTCAGTATCACTCTAACCCTAACCCTGGAAGCCAAAGTAATGTCATCTAGATTATGTATCTGATTAGACACCGAGATTTTTAACACTGAGTACAATAAACTCAGTTTTGTTATGTATTTTAGACATGCCTGTAGTTTAACTAATTGGTATGTGTCATCTGGCTTCATGAATAGACAAAGCTGGATATTATCTGCACAGCAGTGTGTATTATGCATTCTCATAATGCTGCCTAATGAAGTAAAATGTCTCATCCTCCCAAAACTGTCCTGAAATCTTTAAGATCTATAAAGCTGAGACATTCATTACCATTTTTTTTTGTGCCTTTTTTGGTAAAATTTTACATTCATTGCAGACTTGGAAAGCTGCTCTGAATGTTTTCAGCTAAATATGAAACTATGACTGACCTCTGACCTTTAACAGTAACTCAGTGAAAAATCTGTGCTGTGGCTGTCAGAGAGCCGTCATCTATCAGTGAAGTTGATCTTAGATCAGATTAGAAATGCTTAAACTGGAAATATTAAAGTAGTTTTTCTGTAAGTCTCATTACTCATTTTTGTCCAGGAGTGACAGAAATAATGAAATTCTCCATTTAAAAAAATGAATAAAGTGAGGGTGCTAATTCATCAGCAGATTCCATTTTTACTGAATAATTATTAAAACAATTAAATGGCCATAAACTGAACTGTCATAAACTGCAGCAAAAACAGTTTTTATTAAATAAACTGACCCGGGGTCTGCTGCTGTCTCAGTCTCTAACACACAGGTCGCTCAGTAAACTCAGTCTGAGCTGTTTCTCCACAGTTTTATCTTCACTTTCTGTCTCCTGCAGTTTGTCCGTCAGGCTGCAGCTGAATAATTAATTTTATAAATCAAATGTAAAATTAGGATTCAGCTTCATCTGATGGAGATTCAAGTTGTGTAAATGATGACAGCGGACATTATAATAGAAATTATATTTTTTATAACAAACTTTTATTCTGTCTATGATGATGACAGAGTGGGTCAGGCTGATTAAAGTGACTCGTCATGCTCCACGCTGACACGTGGGATCCTCCATCCATCGGATTAAAATGGAGGCTCCGCTCTTTATTTACCCGTTGCCATGGTGAATCCTGATATCAGAGCTCTATTGATGATGGCTTTCTTTCCTTACTCACACACACGCTAACTCAGGGTGAACATACTCAGATTGAACTAACGCTGATCAGAGTTGCCGATCTCAGAGTTGATCCACTCAGAGTCTGTTTTTAAACTCAGAGTTTGTTGAACATGCTTCCTGGAATAGGCCCTAGGTCTCCAAAGCTACAAACAGGCTATATTGATTAGAAATACTATTAACGCCAAAGGAGGCCGAGGTGTAACTAAACATTTGACAAACTGATCAGGAAAGTGCCAGTGAGACAGCTACTATTAGGAGCTAAGCTAATAGCTACGTTAAGTTAACAAATCCCTAAAGACACAATGAGTGAATACTATGAATACTATGAATATAATTTGCAGGCGATTCAGCAGAAAGTATGCTTCTGATAGGGCACTTGTAGGTTAGACTTTGAGAATGTAATGTAAAAGTTAGTAATAGATTAATTAAGCTCCATAAATTAAACTACAGAAAAAGCTCCACTGTGCTTTATAACAGGAACAGGAAGTGATACAATACTGCAGTGAGACCCACCACAGAGAGACCACCTATATGAGATATCTTACGCTCTAAATAATCGTCCTGGCAGAATGACCAAAATGTACTTAGGCTTGGTTCTCCAGTTCCATGAGGAAGACTGGGCAGCAACCAGAATTTACAATAAACTTAATGTTTTTAATTCAAGAAGACTAATATACCCAAAAGGAGTAACTTAGCCCATAAATTTACTGCCCAGCAACAATTTTTTAATGGACCTAAAATGTTTTGAAATCACAAGCATCACCCCCTGGTGGCCATTAAAAAACAATGCAGATTTAAGGCACTTCCACATTGCCTTTACCTTACAGGCTTGGGGCCTATATTACGAAGCGATTTCAACATACCCAGGGTATCTTCAGTTATCTGGATTCACTTACCGTAACACTGGCGATAACCACACAAAGTTGGTTAGCTGGTTATCAGCTGTATATCTGGTTAAGTTAACCCTGGGTTTCTCCCACATATTCACATGAAAGGGGTGCCACTGGCTCCATCTAGTCTAAAAGGGTCATGGGTCATAGGACTTTTCTTCCACAGAAAATGATCCCTGTGCAATCTAGACCAGAGACATTTTCAAATGATGATTCAAAATCTACAAGGATCATTAAAATAAATATAACAGTAAAATACAAGGACAAGAGATGAATGCTGCAGAAAAGCAATCTGTGATTTAGCACACAGAGCAGTAAAATAAGCATCTGAACTCCAGTAAAGAGGTTTATTGCTGTGTGCACTCTCAGTGCTGCTGTTTATTTCTAAGGTGATGGCTGCACATTAGAGCTTTGAAAGTTTAAACTGGATACATTTAAACATTTAGGGTCACTGTCCCGCTGCGCGATAAAGGAGACATGGAAATCGCTGTCGTTTCTCGGCACATCAAAGTGAAATTAATTTGACTGATTTAACAAGTATTCTTGGTGTGTGTTCTGTATTCCAGTAGCTGCAGTTCCAGCAGTGTACAAGAAGCAGCAGCTTGGAATCAAGTATAAAAACATTTATACATTTCCTAAATCACCAAATGACTACATGAACATTTCCATGACACTGTGGCACACATTTGTGCTTCATTCAGCAGTTTTACGAAGGTACAGCTTAAACAAGCTGCACATATAAAATGTATTCTCCTAGCTTCCACTTAAAATATGCTGTGAATTAAAGACTCATTGAAATCATGTCGCTTCCAGCTGATATTAAATTGACACTGAACATAACCTGCTCCTGACAGTTTTAGTTTTTACTCTCATAGCTGCAGATTCTGTGCTGTTTAAGGGCTTCAGAGTAAAGATTAAATATAAAAACAGAATTCAAACATGGGCTTAGTCTACATACAAGAAGCATTATAAGCCATAATCAAAGCTAAAACAAAAAGAAAAGAGTCTTGAAATATTTCACTTTACCTGTAATTAATACAGAACACATGAAAATTCACTTACTGTAATGCTAATGTTTACTCTGCATGGCATTACTTTGGTGTCCAGTACTACTGTGAGAAAACTTGGAGTCAGTTTTGACCAGGTTACGCCCTTCAGTGCACACATTAAACAAATATTTAGGACTGTCTTCTTCTATTCTGTCACAATTGCCAAATTAGCAACATCTTTAAAAAAAAATAGTTCATGGACCTCTAGGCTGGACTGTAATTCCATATTATGCAATTTTCATAAAAGCTGCCTGGAAAGCCTTCAGTTGACCTAAAATGCTGTAGTAGGAATATTAATAGGGATTAGAAGGAAAGGTCATATTTCTTCTCTTAGCTTCTCTTTAGTGCATCTGTGTTAAATCCAGAATTTAATTTAGTTGAAGTTGTTTTAAATAGCTTGAAACTAGTATTGCCTGTGGAGTTTATTTAGTTTACAGCCAGCCACATAATTGAATGTTTTCTTCCACAGATGAAAGTGCATCTCATTAAAATGGCCGGAGATCTAAATAATTATTTCAAATCACTGGACCTGCCTCAACTCACTGAGAATGATGCCCCAAGTCTTAAAGCTCAAGCAGACTGCTTCATAATACTGAAGGATTGTTTAAGCTTCCATCATTCCCGCTGCTAGAATCTACACACACACACACACACGTGCGCACACACACACCCACACACACACCCACAGAGAAATGCATGCACGCACAGGCAGACTGTTTGACGTCTTTCTTTCCTGATTTATTTGGGCTTTCTGCTTTCTGCTTTCAATTTCAAACAGTGTCACTTCAATATGCAACCAATTTCTTGTGCAGCCCCCCATGCATGATAGCCCTCTGCACTCTAAGTGAATTTCTCCACCTTAAATCATCACCATACATATGGAAAAGGCTTATTGCAAATTTGTTCTTTGACCTACATTTGGCTTTGTCCTCTCTAGAACTTGGATGATTTCAAGGTTCCTGTTTGGATATTTACAACAATCTCAGAATTATATTTGATGCAAAGAAGGAAATTGATTTATCTATAAACTGATAATTGATAATGTAGGTTGTAGTATTGTAGAATACTGACTGTTTTAATAAACTGTTCTTCTATAAACTTATAGACCTCCTCCCCTTCCAGGTACCCAAAGAATGAGGCCAATCCCTTTTTTTTTTTTTTTTGCTGTATATTGAAAACATTTGTGTCTGATACACAGTTCAGAAGACTGGACCCTTTGTCTGAAACATTTTTCTTGTCAGCAAAAGTATTGGAAGATATGAACTTAAGATAGATTAACGTGAATAAGACTCAATATTAATACTTTATTTTTAATTGCAAATCCTTTGCATCAAGCCTGTGACCCACTGACATCACTAAACGTTTGTATTTTTCTTTTGTGATGCTTTTCCAAGCTTTCAACACAGCCTTTTTTCAGTTGTTGTTTTGGGTACTTATGCCCTCCAGTCTCCTCTTTAGCAGGTAAAATGCTCTAGAGGGTTCAAGTCTGGAGATTGATTAGGCCAGCTGCTTCATCAATGAAGATGAGTGAGGCTGTCTAAGAAGAAGTCACACAAGCCCAAGCCATGACATCACCTCCACTGTATCTCACAGATGAGCTTGTATGTCTGGGATCATGAACAGATCCTTTCTTTCTCCAAACTTTAGCCTTTCCATCACTGTGGTAAAGGTTCATGTTTGTCACTTCATCCCAGAATGCCTTGCCTCTGTTCTTCTTGTCAAATTCCAGCCTGGCCTTCCTGTTCTTCTTGTTAATTAGTGGTTTGCATGTTCTGGTGAAGCCTCTGTACTGTTGATCATGAAAACTTGTTAGATTGTGACACGCCACTCCTGCCCTCTGGAGTTTGTTGCTGATGTCACTAACAGTTGTTTCAGGGTCTTTCTTTTCAGCACTTACAGTAGTATGCAAAAATTTGGGCACCTCTGTTAATTTTCATGATTTTCCTTTATAAATCTTTGGTTGTTCGGATCAGCAATTTCACTTAAATATATCATATAGCAGACGAACACAGTGATATTTGAGAAGTGAAATGAACTTTATAGGATTTACAGAAAGTGTGCAATAATTATCTCCAAATGTTCTAATAGTTTTCAGACAAAGGGCTCTATGTTCTGAACTGTGTTTCAGATATTTAAATACTTGGAAATAAAAGATGAAATGTTGATAAGTCTACAGCAAAACAAGAGGAATTGGCCTCACTGTCCCAATACCTTTGGATGGGAGTGTAGTTATGGATTAAATCTAATATTGGGTTTAGGATTTTCATTTAGATATATAACCATAACTGTCTGGGATCTAGGATATAATTGGCCATTTTTGACTTCTTCTGATTTTACCTTTATATTTCACCTCAAAAACATTTTACCTTTTCTGGTGTGGTATCATTTCTTCAACACAACCTAACATATGTGACTGTACTGTGACTTTTTTCTTTTTCATTTTGGCATAGTGTATTACTACATTGGACCCAAAATCACACAAGCAACATAAAATCTTAGTAGATAAAAAGTTTGATTTTGTTTTTACTGTGAAAACCACAAACATGTTTCACAATTTTTATAACTTAAAATATAGATAGAAATTTTAAATTTCAAAAGCCTTTTTCCAAATTTAGCAATCAAAGTTAAATACAACTATTTACATTAAAATGCAGGCAATGTCATGGTCCTGGGTCTAGGACCCAGTGTTTTATGTTGGACTTTTTGAACTCATATTTTCTTTGTATTTTGGCATCAAAGTTAGTTTCATTATTTTTTTGAGTGGCAATGCTTTTGTATTTTTGTTATATCCTTATTTGGTTTTCTATGTAGTTTTGAGCTGTTTAGGCTTCCCTACGTTTCTCCGTGTCTTTTCGGAGCCCCGTGTTTTCTCCCATGTCCTGTTACTTCCTGTTTAATCTTGCTAGTCCTTGTCTTGGTGCATTGTGTTTGGTTTTGCTTCCTTCGGTGATTCCTACCCAGCTGTTTCCACTTCCCTCACTATCCCTCTGTGTATTTATTGTCTGCATTTGTCCTTTGTTGCGTCCTTGTCATTAGTGTGCCATGTAGTCAAACGCCAAGTTTCAAGTTTTCAGCAAATGAAGCTGTTATTCTCAGTTTCACATCCTGTCTCCTGAGTCGGGGGGGTCAATCCTGCCTGCCACACAGTGTGTTACATGACAGGCAATGCCTCAGGTGCTTTTTATTCATAAACAAGCAAATTATTTGTGCCACTCCAAAAATATTTCCTGTCCACCACTAAACACAGGGTCACAGCCCAGGCCTGACCCTTTCAGGGTGTCACTCCTCCTGTTGTCCACCTGGAGACAGTGTTTACATTTTAGTTTAGTGGCTTTGTCCATGACTACACAACACAATACACACGCTACCCTGCACACTAACTATACATTCCAAATATGCTAAATGTCATAAATCTGACATTTTGATGTAGTGCATTTTTCCACCAATAGGAAATGTGATTTTTTTTTTATTATTGTTTATTTGCTTTATTGCTCATAAGCATTTTCTGCTAGCAAATATATTTTTTTTACCATTTCTTTCTGCACCAACACACATCAAACTTGACAACAATATTCAGGGAAAAGCACGGCGTTAAATTATTTATCACGTTTGCCTATCAGCACAATTGAAAACTGGTACTGTATACAGTTTGAAGTCCACACTTTTGACAAATTTAAACAGACTCAGCGAGGCAGCATCCTGCCACTATGCCGTCTTAAATTGATAATGTAACCCTAACCCTAAGCCTTCAACTCCAGAGGGTAAATAGTCATATCATGGCATATGCATATGTGTCACACACACCTGAGCAGTGAGCATAGTATGTGGTTGAACTTGCTTCACTGCCAGAGCTAGCCTGGGTTCCAATATCATATTACACATGTACCAGTGTAAATAATAATAGAACTGAATAAATAAATAAAAGAAAAACATTAACAAGAGGAGCCTATAGAGAATTTATAGGGCTCAACTCGGAGTAACTAAACGTGTTACACAGAACTGCAGACTTGGCAACACAGGTAGGCAGGTCCACTATGGGAATACAATAAACACAGTAATACAAAACTAAATATCAAAAACTGAAACACTAAGAAAATAAACTGCAAAACCTACAATAATCTATGAATCAAAAATAGCACCAAACAGTCAAACTTGAAAATCCAGAACTGAACGTGATGGGTCACAAATCCAGGATCAGTGAGAAAACAAAGTAACATCCACAATGGTCACTGAAATCACTTGAAACTCACAAAAGTAACAGTAACTAAAAATTTACAGAAACTGAACTAATAAAAAATCAGACATTGCTTTTGAATTATGATTCAACAGAATTATCTTAAAAAAAAAAAAAACTGGCCTGGACAAAAATGATGGTAGAAAAATTGAAAACAAGTTGACTATAGGGACATGTTAAACCAAGATACCTGTCCTGTAATTAGCAGCACAGGTATCTTCTAACTTGTAATCAGTCAGTTTGACTATTTGAAATGTAGTCACTGTGCTCTTTGGTATTATAGTGTGTACCACACTGAACATGGACCACAGAAAGCTAAGGAGAGAGCTGTCTCAGGAGATGAGAAAGCCAATTATTGGCAAGTATGATAAAGATAAAGATGACAAAACCATCTCCAAGCAGCTTGATGGTCCTGTTACTACAGTTGCACAGCCCTGGATGTGACTGCAAGAAGAAAATTCATGACAAATTGAAGAGACGGACAATACAAATGTTAACCAAAGAGCCCAAAACATCTTCCAAAGACATTAGAGGTAAGTTCCAAGGAGAACGTACATCAATGTCAGATTGCACCACAAGTCACTATTTGAGCCAAAGCGGTGTGGACCAAAATCCTTGTCAACAGGTGTAGCAGTCTCATTGAGCGTTAAAGAAATCAGTTGATAGTAGCGATTGCCTCAAAAGGTTGTGTAACAAAAATATTGAGGGCACCATCAGTTTTTCCAGGCCAGTTTGATTAATTAATTATTACTTTTTTGATAATTCAGTTGAACCACAATTCAAAAGCAATGTCTGATTTTCATGAGTTTTTTTTTTTAGTAGATTTTTTTATTTATTGTTACTTTTGTCAGTTTCAAGTTATTTCAGTGATCTTTGTGGATTTTTATTTCTTTAATAGAAGGGTAACAACATTTTGTCCACATCTGCACAATGAAAAGCTCTAAAAATACAATACTGTACAATGCCCAAAATAGCAAAACAAAATTGCCAAACTTATTACTAATTAAAAAAACTTTGTAACGCCTCTTGAATTGAAGACTGCACTTCCATTGGATACTAATTGTTTGACATAAATTTGACTTTTACACAGGAAAAATATAAAAATCATGTCTTTGTTCAACACATTATGAACCTAACTATAAATAACAGGTAATTAAACTGAAATGACTAAGATGCATGTATTTTGCTGTCTCAGACGTGGTAGCCTGTGATGGGAAAGACTGTACAATGCCCAAAATAGCAAAACAAAATTGCCAAATAAATTACTGAAGAACTAGTGTGAAATGAATCAGAAATGACCTAATAATTAATTAATTATTCATAAACAAAAAAAGTAATGTTACTTTTCTTAAAAGCAATGTAGTATGTTAATTTCTCACTGGCAAAAACAATTTGTTTCAGTATTTGTTATGTTACTTTCATGTTACTCCTTAAAATGACCTGAAAAATGCATTGTCACATAAATATCAATATATTTTATAAGCTAATATAAACCTGAGACTACAACGTCATACACCATCACAAATCCCTATCCTAATGAGAACAGACAAACAATCTTTCTTTTGGTTTATACCTATGAACACAAACCTAACACAAAGCATTGAGCCCAAACAGACAGCCAAAAAGATCATCAGAGTGACTCTGCTGTAGGAATATGTACATGAAGAAATGGAGGCTGCAATGCTGCAAGCCCAAATGCTCATCACTGCCTTTATTACCTGTTGAAGTTCAAGGTCTTGCTGCTAAGCTGGGGTCAGCATGCACTCAGCTTTAACATCACTCTGTGTTCTTCAAGATCTTTGACTTAGCATGCTGTCTGTGCAGATGCTTGCAATGACCCGATGTAGTGTTATCAGTATTACGTAGTTGTTTCTGCCCTGGAGCAGTTGGCTCTCTACCATTGTGCTCTTGCCCTTTTGCACAATAAAAATATTTTTAAAAATGTCCATAACTTCACTCCTCAAATGCTGTAGACCATTTCCCTCCCCCCTGCACACAACTGAAATCAGCTGATGATAGCACAAGTGCACAGGAAAAAAAACGTTTTATTTTTCCCTCTCTATTTGCCCACTGTGCACATAAATCCACAAGAACCACTGTAATATAAATAACAACATAGTTGTAACTGTAATGTAATTACTGAATTTAGTACAGTAACACATTACATTACTGCATTCCTGAAAAATGGGATCAGTGCTTTGGAATGTGTTACACCCAATCCTGTTTATAACTGAATAACTCATTCATACTCAGGTCTTCCATATACAATAATGGGACTGATGGAAATTCTAAAAGTCGTCACAGGAAGTATTTAATCTCACATATATCAGGCTATTCTACAAATTTATCAAAATCAGTATTTCTTCCAATAACAGAATCCTGCAGACAAGATCTACATTTCTCTTTCCTCAAAAGCAATATCGCAATATATTATTATAATATGAACTTCACTCCACTTTTGGATAAGATTAATAGCAACTTGAAAAGCTGGAGTAATCTTCCCATTTTCTTATTAGGTTGAATATCTAGAATTTTTTTTTCTTAGTGATTCCATTGAAGCATACAGTGCATCAATTGCTAGACTCCAACATCATATAATTCTACTGGAAAAATTAAAACTCTAAAATCTGTCTTTCCACACTTCAGAAAAACAAATGGAAAGGTGGTCTGGAGCCATTTAATTTCTTGTATTACCATTTAGCTAACCAGATACAATATATTATCAGCAAGGACTTGTAAAACATCGTATAGTAAAGAGTAATGGAAAGTGCTCCTTCCACCATCATTATTTGACACGGTATCTGATACTTCCAGTCTGAAAGAAATAGTGCAGAGCAGTTCTCAGAAAGTTCAGTTTGTGGGAAGCTCTATGTTACTGGCCAGTCATCATCAAGCAGTTCCAGAGTCAGCAGGAGAATGCTAGTTTGACTGTAGTGTGTGTTTCTCATCTTCTTTGTGTGTCCCACATCATTAGCACTCCTGCTGCAAATCATCTGTAAACTGTGCTACAGTCCTGTGACCATGACAAGCCCTCTCATAGTTAATTAATCACTGTTGGCCATAAAGAGCTAGGTTCAGTCACAGACTGACTGCCCGCTGGTGAGGTTCATCCAATTCATACTTGCTTCCTGTTCTGTATAAAAAAAGGGAAACCAATAATCAAGACTTAGGGTATTCCTGAGCTTGGTAACGCAAAGTCTTTTTTTTCTTTTCCTTTTTCTCATTTTTAATTAGTTTGTTTTTTTCTTCCTGTCAGTCATGGAGAGGCAGGCTGCTCAAAACATGCAGATTAAAGTTGGTGAGCCGTCATAGAAGAATTTCTTATTAAAACAGACAATTTACCTAGCAAAAGGTCCTGTTATTTCCTTCATTAACAGGCATATGTACAAGGTGAGATTCTCCAAAATCAGATCACATCTTTTTCTGCAGCAGGTTGTGCAGATTAAAAGTGCTGGACACACATTTCTTTGTTTTTTTCAAAGACAGGGACAAAAATGATGTTGGCATATATATAACATCAGTAACTCAGCACCGTTAATTCTGACAGTTGATCTTGATTTGGTTTAGGTCATATGTGCAAGTTTTAGTCAAATTTAAATAATTTTTTTGGAAATTTTTAAAAATTCAAGAAAAATACACTTTTTCCATTTTTAAAATTGTTTATTTATTTATTTGTTTTGTAGTTATCACAATTTTTGTTGATGAAATTGATACTGGTGTCCAGGTGATTTCTACTGACAACTAGTTTCCACTTCAGGCACAAACATCTGTGTGAGTGGTCCCGTCTAGGACTTCTTTCAGGGTTTCATTATAAAGGACAACGCACTCTCTGGTAGGTAGGCCCTTATGATTTGCTCTAAAAACGGCTCAGCATAGATTGGTTAAACATGCTGAATGATTCAACTCTGAAAAGGCAAAAAAAGAAAAAAAACAAAACAAACAACAACTCAGAAACAAACAAAGAAACAAAAAAGAGGTGGCATTCCTCTCCTCTTGACCATCCCATCACAGTATACAGTTTACCACACGAGCTAATATCACATAAAGCAACAGTCCTATCAGATCAGTTTTGACTCACACTGAGGTCTGGTGGAATCTAATGGAACCTACACTGGAACAAAGACAGAAATGCTGAAAGGTTCATTTGGGGCCACTACTCATTCATAACATTCCTTTTTGTTTCACCTTCTTTAGCCACAAGTTTCTGAAGTGAAAATCCACAAATAGCCAGTGAAATGCACAAATCCCTAGACAGACATTTGTGGAACTCCCTAGTGACAAAATAAATTAAAGACATAAGGTTTTCTATTTTTAGGTAATACTAAATGGACTGGTTCTTATATAACGCTTTTCTTCTCTACCTGACCATTCAAAGGGTATTATACAACATGGCTTCATTCACCCATTCATACTAGCACTTTTTTCTAGATCTAAGTGCTTTCTATCTAAAGTTCACACTCCAATGAACATACTGGAGGACATCTTGGCCAAGGATATTTTGGTATGCAGACTCGAGGAGCCAGAGATTGAACCACCCACCATTCGATTAGCAGGTGACCTACTCCACCTCCTACAGCTGCCCATAAGCAAATGTAAGCACTCACTAAGTGCAATACCTGCAACCAGTCGGATTAATCTGTAACTCAGTGGTCACTCTAAACAGCTCCTGATCAAGGAGGGATCTAATTTATATTTGTTTACAATATAAGGTTCACCAAACAAATAAATGCACACTTGAAAAAAGTCAAATGAATTTATGTGTATTAGTGCCATATATCTAAACAGTGTCTTAAGAACTGTTTGCTGCTTTTAGTATTATTATGTGAGACATTATTTCTTGTTTTATTATTTTATGTAATGTATTTTTCATAGCTATTTTTGGCAACATCTGTGACCAGAATGCAGTGTTTACAGAACTATGCAGAGACTCAATAGTGAGTACAACGGGCAGAAAGGCTGCAGACACACCTTTGTGGTCTGTCCTCTTGAAACTGGTGTGTGTAGAGGGGTAATTTAGATTTAGAGAATCCTCGCTGGGATGAGAATGTTAGTGGGACTTGTACCGGTAAGTTAAGATAGACTCACTGGTTTATCTATCAATGACTGCAATGATGTGACAGCAAGTTGGAGTTTGGTGAAATTAGACCATTTAATGTTCACAACATCTGACAATATAAAAGGTGCTCGACTCTTTACAGACAGGCAGACAGACAGACAGACAGACAGACAGACAGACAGATAGATAGATAGACAGACAGACAGACAAACAGATGGATAGTTCTCACACACTGACAAGAAACAATAGTGATACAATAGAATTAATAAATACCTGAATAAAAACAATAGAATACAGCGAATAAATAAAAATCCAGACCATAAAACAGAATAAATATTAAAATAGTAATAATAAAACTCCTGTAAAGAGATTAGCAGCATCAAAGTGAGAAAAAAAAATCATATATAATTATTGCATATAAAACAGTTCAAGTTGTTTTGCTTAAAATATTTCCAAGGTGTTGAGAAGTCGGCCAAGCTGTGGATAAGTACTGTTTCCAAATCTGGTTGTTTTTGTGCTGATGCTTCTCAGCCTTTTCTGTGAGGGTAGAAAGTATTAGCTGGGTGGGAAGAGTCCTTTAAGAACTATAGGCTCTTCTTGTGCAACCTGTTTTTCTAAATGTCAGCAATAACTGGGACTTCACACCCAGTAATTTTGGATGCAGCGTGCACCACCATGTTCAGCTGCTTCATCTCCTCTGCAAACACACTCCCAAACCAGATGGTTATGGTAAAAGTAAGGATGCTCTCCACAGCTCTTTGATAAAACTGTAGCAAGCCCCTGCTGGACACAACACACTTTTTAAAACTGTTTTAAAAAGAGTAGTCTCTGACGGGCTTTCTTTAAAACAGATCTGGGGTTGTCCTTCCATTTCAAGGAGGATGAGATTTTAACGCCTTTGTAGCTGTCCACTCTCAGCACCTCTGTGTTGTTGATGGCCAAGGGTAGGTGATCTTTGTGTTTGCTGCGAAAATCCACAATGAGGTCTTTGGTCTTTAAAACATTCAGTTCCAGGTTGTTTGTAGTGCACCATTCCAGAGGTAAAATTTGAGTCCTCTACATTGATTCATCATCCCTTGTGATTAAACCCACTCCTGCAGTGTCATCTGCAAATTTGAACAATTTAACTGACTGACAGTGTGAGGTAAAGTAATTCTTGTACAGTGAGAACAGGAGTGGGGACAAAACACACCCCTGAGGGGTCCCCATGCTGATGGTTAGGGGCTTTGATGTTTTGTTTTTCCATTTGATCATCTGAACCTTGTCTGTTAAAAAGTCTAGTACCCACTGACGCAGTGATTGTTCAGCTCCCATATGAAGGAGCGTAACATACAGTCTGGATGGCAAAAGCTGAACTGAAATTGACAAAAAGAACTCTTACATAATTGCCGGGACCCTCTAGATGCTGCAGAATAGATGCAAACTGATATGGTTCTAGGATGATACTGGAGAGCTGTCCACATACCAAGTGTTGAAGAATTTTCACGATAGCGGATGTTAATGCTACAGGTCTATAGGCATTCAGACAGCTCAGGTAAGATTTCTTGGACACAGGTACAATCGCAGCTGATTTAAAACATGCTGGAACTTTCTGTTAAGCCATGGAGCCGTTAAAATTATCAGTTAAAATTGGCGCCAGTTCATATGCACAGTATTTGAGGCAAGCAGATGATATCTGAGCACGACCAGCTGCCTTTCTGCTGTTTTGCTTGCGCAGTGAGCATGAAAGAAAGCAGCATGATTGATACATGCAACATGATAATCTTTTGTTTTTTGGCACATCTGGGTATATCACTTCTTCACTTTGATGTGACAGTGTGAGACAAGTTCTTTGCTCTGAATTAACTTTTATAATCACATTCTAAAAATAACTGACATGATACAAACCTGGTTCAAGATGTCAACCTAAATTCTCATGCTAATAAAAAATCTGAATATAACCCACATTTTTTCATCTTATGCTTAGAAAAAAATGCGATTACAGCATACTTCCCAAAATGTTATTTTGCTAATATTATTTTCTCTATAGTAAACAGACTTGTTTGAGTGAAACTTCAAAAGGTCAGAGCTGTATTTATTCAGACTACAGCTCTGGTTAATTGTACTGCATAGTTAATTCTAAATGAAGCAAGTGTGCCAGCTTACAAAACAAGCTTCACATCTGTTACTGCATCTCTTGCTAACCTCTCATTTTTAGAATTATTATTATTATTATTATTATTATTATATTATTATTATTATCATTAGATTTTGCAGATCAGATAAAATGAGTTTGTTTTTAACTCCACATTAATTTAATTAATGCTTCAACAATAATTTAGATGGCTGGCTATTTTGGCAACCCTGTTACAGCTCTTTGGGAGATTCGTGGCTATAGTAGCTGCAGCGGTGCCAATGGGCAGTTAGAGTCCTGTAATGCAGGACAGACGGTGGAGACTAATACATGACACAGCTGCCAACAGTAGGAGATGGCATGGTATGGTGGAGCCAGGACCGGGAAATGACTCTATCTGGCCACCACACTCACTGTGCTCGCTGTCTGTACTGGTGTCAGTAAACACACGTTTCCATTGATCATTGCTGAAATAATAGGAACACATTCCATTCAGTGTAACTTGTCAGTTGTAGCTAGCATATGCAGTGTTGCATTAGGCGACTCAAGTTACACTCAAGTTACACTCAAGTCATTAACTAAATGAATTTCTAGTAATATCTTTTTCTTTTTTGTTTGTTTTTTTAAGTGGAGACTTGTCCTTTTTTCTGCAGGGTAATTGTACCACACCTAGTCAAAAACAGGAACAATCTTAATACAGTTGAAGGTAAAGCTTCAATCCATCAGTGTTTGTCAGACCTGATTTAGACTTCACTGCAGTGAATCTTTGTAGTGTCTATGACATAACCTACACAAGTGGCCGATGTTGCTGACATTTATGCTTGTGTGGTGCATTTTGTGTTAAATGCCTTGTGGCCTTGTCCTAATGTTTTATATGCTGTCCCAGCTGAAAGAAGTAAATAAAATCCTGAAACCTTTTCTCTTATGGGTCCCCACTCTTTGTTGTGGTCATTTTCTTTTTTTTTATTTAGGGGCAAACATTTGTCCCTCAAGTTTTGTCTGCACTTTGTACTTTCCCTCACATCCATTCAATCCTTTTGGTATTCTCAGGTATGTGCTTAGATTTGAGTCCTTATATTGATGAAATTATTATATTTTCTTATATTGAGATTATTTTTTATTTTCTCACTGAAAACTGCAGCCTATGAAGGAAATGGAAAGGAAAAAACAATAGTACAGAATAGGCCAATCAAAATAGCATAGGGTTTCTCTTGTTGCTTTGAATGGTTGACCCCAGGTATTTAAACTCATTTGCTTTCACTACATCTACATCCTTGCAAAGATCAAGATTCTTTGTCTCCCTTGGGAGAAATTTGTCTCGGTTTAAATGGAAGCAAACATGACACACAGGACATGCACAAGTCGACTGTCAGAGGCCATAAGAACGGTGAAGTGAAGGTTACAAATGATCATTTGTAACCTTCACTAATGCTGCTTCTGTACTGTGATGAATTCTGAAACCTGACTCAAACTCTTCAAATAAACCGTTCCTCTGCAGATGATCGGCTGTTTTACAACTACTCTTTTAAGAATTTTTGAGATAAAACGAAGGTTGGAGATTGGCCTATAATTACGTAAGACAGCTGGGTCGAGTGATGGATTTTTAAGTAATCGTTTGATTACTGCCACCTTAAAAGCCTTTGGCATGTAGACATTTAAGATAGATTGATCATATTTAAGCTTAATTAATAGTAGGACCTCTTTAAGCAGTTTTGTAGGAATGGGATCTAACAGGCTTGGAGGAACTAACTATTGAAGTTGAACTCTGGAAGATCAATTTGAAAGGGTCTAAATATCAGCAGTACTGAAAGTAGCTGTACACAAAGATATGTCTGTGAAATGGTTATGAATATTTTTATCTGTAATGGTTAACATTTAATTTGTGAAGACAGAAATAGCAAAAATACCCATGAGAACTAACAAGAAAACTTATGCACTCACTTTTGTCACACTTGTGGAGCTCTGGACACAGGCATAGAACACAGGGGTTAGAGTTACAAACAAAAGTTTATTTATGGTCTCTGTCTAGCAGTGATTTGCCATAACAAGTGAGTAATCCAATCTGGTGGTGTTCTCTATCTCGCTCTGCTTCTCACTGAAGCAATCCGTCTCCACGACTTTCTCCCACAGGTACTGGCTTCTAGGCAAAGAGAGATGGAGGTGAGTAATGCACGCTTAAGGCAAGTTAACATGGGCTGAAGCTGAACAGTTCAGTTTGCAATACCAATCCTGTGATGACCAAGAGACTGTGACCAGGGCAAAATCAGTTCAACAACTGCCAGGCCAGTAATTAGGCGTATGGCCCAGGTGTGACCAGCGGGCAGAGATCCCAGGAAAAACTCTGGAGAGCACACACACACACACACACACTGACACATATACACAAATAGTGGAGGAGAGAGAGAGAGAGAGAGAGAGAGAGAGAGAGAGAGAGAGAGAGAGAGAGAGAGAGAGAGAGAGAGAGAGAGAGAGAGAGAGAGAGAGAGAGAGAGAGAGAGAGAGAGAGAGAGAGAGAGAGAGAGAGAGAGAGAGAGAGAGAGAGAGAGAGAGAGAGAGAGAGAGAGAGAGAGAGAGAGAGAGAGAGAGAGAGTGGAGAAAGACTCGGGAACTGTGACAACTTCACTTTCAGGATATTCCATATTTTCTTTTTGAGTGCATATGAAGAAAATATTATTTTTATTGTACACATATTGCACACCCAGAATCCTAAAAACTGAATTTGAGAACCATACAGCCCAATAGTTTGAAATCTTCCAGTCAGAGACCAGATAAAAAAAAGAAGAAAAAAAGAAAACAAAAATATACAAACACATAAAAACACAGCTGTACACTCTTCTTATTAGTGAGATATGAATAATGAGCACTTTCCACAGAAACATATTTGTATCTTCCTATTGTGTAGTTTGCTCAGTGGGAAAACAGTGTGGTCGTGCTCTCTTTTGTACTCGTCTAATTCCACAAAGTAAACATCAGATTGTTTTGGTATCGGCTTAGAAAGAAACCTGGGAAGAATTAAGGAAAATGTTATCCCTGGAGTCCCCACTCTTGTAAAATTGCCTCTCTTGAAATAGCATGCGTTCTGGCACTTATATCACAAAAACCTGTGTCAAAGGGAGAAACACACAATAACAATCCTCAAAATACTGTGTTACCTTATGGGACCTCTTGTGTGTGTGTGTGTGTGTGTGTGTGTGTGTGTGTGTGCATGTACGTGCATGTACAGTACACACACACACACACACACACACACACACACACACAGACACACGTCCTGACTTTAATTCATGCCTCTGCAATTATTACCCAATGAAAAAAAACAAATTATTTTCTGTTACATGAAATCACTTTTTTTAAATCAGTTGCCCATCTGACCCTTATCTATATTCTGATTTGAATACTTTTTTTGTTCAAAATCAATTGCCATGTCTAATTGTGGGAATGGTATAGAGGATGGTTTTGATCATTCGCCAAAAAGTGAAAAGATTTATGTGTTTTTAATGTACAATGTCTTGCCTCATATTGGCAAATAGACTGTACTCAACAGTATTTATAAACGGCTTAAAAAAATAAAGAAATGAACTGCTTTGGAAGTATTTTTATGACTGTGTTATTGTTTCTACATTACACAGGATTCATACATCTTTTCCAGGATCAAATTCAAGCACTTTTAAGGTTTGTTTTCAAGATTTTCCACCACATTAACACTGTGATACATTTCTATACAAATACATACATACTCAAAATTATTTCACATTGTTTAATCGCATTAAAATGATGGTATTATGACATAAGTTGCTAGAAAGAAAACAATAACTTTGGATAGTTAATCTGGGAATCTTCATTCTCCAGATTGTGAGCAATCATGACAGCTCTTATGTTGCTGTCATGGTAAATTGTCCTTTCAGACCTTGAAAGGACAATATTAAAATCCACAGTGTAATGCAGTAAGCTGAACTATCCATCAAAGTGACCATCACATTAGGCTCCTTAGGCTTCGCTCAAATGATGGAAAGTCACTTTCTTCAAGGGTGTAGAATTCAGCTCCAGGTGTAACGTTTCCTCACGAGAGTGTGAGCCTGCAGCAACACGGGTGCACAGCAGACACTCGTGTTCGCGACGTTTCTTTATGTGAGCGGCTACTGAGTTTTACACACGCATGTTGTTGAATTTACTGCTAGGAATGAAAACCTGCACTCACGAAATCATATTATTTGCGCAGATAATGTTTTTTTCTCGCATGTGACTTTTGACCTAAATTTAATTCCATACTTGTCTTATCCATAATTGGAATTTTCAGTTTTCCAGCCAACACTCATTAAAAGGGCAACTCTCTGTCTCCGGGAGAGGGGTGGGGTCACAAACAGACTGACAGGTCACATGCAAACGTGTAGGCCAGACCCAGGTGGAGAAATTTTCATTTTAGACTTTCTGACTCATTTTTTTTCTCTATCTCATAAGCAAACTATTCAATCAGATCATTATTTTGTTATTTTAAAATAAAAGCTGTTAAAATTTCAAGCAGTTTCAAGGATTTCCAGCACCCGTCCAACCCCTGATTACAATCAGTCCAGTCCGTTTTCTCCACTTCAACTATCTTTATAGAATTGTGATGTTATATTTCTTAAAACTTCTGTTGCCCTCGGCCAAATCGCTCCGAAAAAATGAGTTTTTACCCTCATCCGGATCCTCCTTTCCAGCACCCTGGTAAAAACCTTACCTGGGAGGCTGAGGAGTAGGATTCCCTGATAGATGGAGTACACTGTCCGGTCCCCCTTCTTAAAAATGGGGACCACCACTCCAGTCTGCCAATCCAGTGCCATCGCCCCAGATCTTCATGCAGTGTTGCTGTCTTGTCAACCAAGGTCTTCAGAAGTCTTCAGGAACTCTAGACAATTCTAGACAGGAGCCAGCTACACAAAAATGCGAAACTCGAAATGCAAAGGCACACAGCAGGTAAGCCAAAATTGATGGCTACACTCACAAGGACACGACCAAGGATAAAGACAAAAAGCAGACAATAAATATACAAGGGCTAATGAGGGGAGTGACAACAGCTGGGGATCAAAGTGCACAGGACAACGGACTGTCAAAATAAGACAGGAAGTAACCTAACATGGTACACACAGACTTGACACATAGGGAAACTGACACACAGAGGGAACCAAAATATGACCAAACAGAAACCTAACTACAACACTCAGGGAAACACCGGGAAGAGAAACACGACAGACACAGGAACACTGACAGAACTGGGAAATCAAAAACATAATACGTGACTGAAGCTACAAACGAACAAAAACTGAGAACAAAGCTCAATACAGAAAAACTAGACAAAGAAACAAGAAGCACAAAAGGGAAACCAAACTCAAATTAAAGTCCAACCAAAAATGCTGGGTTAATGTACCCAGGACCTTGACACTGCTTCCACTACAGAAGGCGTATCATTGGGATTGAGGTCCTCGAAGTATTCCTTCTACCGCCCAACTATAGCCTCAGCCGCACCCCACCTGCACTATAAACCATGTAAGTAGAGCCCCATTTCCCCTCCTGAGTCACCTGATGATTTGCCAGAATCGCTTCGAGGCCATCCGAATGTCTTTTTCCATGGCCTCACCGAACTTCCTCCCACACCTGAGATTTTGCTTCAGCCACCACTGGAGCTTGGTCTGCTGGTACCCATCAGCTGCCTCCAGAGTCCCACATACCAACCAAGGCTGATAGGACTTTTTTTTTCAGCTTGATGGCTCCCTTCACCTTCGGTGACCACCATGGTTTGGGGATTACCACTACAGCAGCTCTGAGAAGCAGCCTCAACAATGGAGGTGTGGAACATGGTCCATTCAGACTCCATCGGAATGCTGTCGAAGTTCTGCTGGAGGTGGGAGTTGAAGATCTTGTGGACTGGGGCCTCTGCCAGGCTTTCCCAGCACACCCTCACTATACGTTTAGGTGCACCAGGTCTGTCGAGCATCCTCCCCCACCACCTGATCCAACTCACGGACAACCATTCACACCTACTGGCAATTTAGAATCACTAATAAACCTAACCCTACTAACTGCATGTCTTTGGACTGTGGGAGGAAATCAGAGTACCCAGAGAAACATGCAGACATGGGGAGAACATCCACACAGAAAGGCCTGGGCTGAAGTGGACTTGAACCCAGACCATCTAGCTGTGAGTCAACAGTGCTAACCACCATGCCACCATGCTGCCGAGGAAGCGAATCATTTTCTTGAAATCTTTTCCGCTGCCAGAAGGACATAGAAAATCTGTATTATTATTATTATTATTATTATTATTATTATTATTATTATTATTATTCAACTGCAGTAAAAAAAAAAAAATTCCATGTATGGGATCAATAAAATTCTTCTCATCTCATCATCTCATGTGATACTCAGTTCAATAAGGAGAAATCATTTGGAAGAGTTGAACATGATTTATTGAAATAGAAAAATAAATTAATCTATATGGCAATTAGACTCTGACCCAACCTTAGCTATTGCATCATCTCGAGGTATATTCAGGGTTTCTTCTCCTGGATAGGTAAGCTAATTTTATTTTACATAATATCTAAATGTGTTCTTGATCGGTTCAAATCGTTCACAAATAATAAAGAACAAATACACATACACAGCTTTCAGGTTTTCGCCGCTAGCTAGTACCGAGACAGAAAAAGAAATTCTCTGCTCTTTACTGAAACAGGAAGTGGTCTCTCTCAGAGGCTGTTCCCTCCACGCACGTTTTTTATTCAGAACTTTCAAAGTAAGGGTCATGTGGTGTATCATCCATGACTCCACACTAAATACAGTTCAAAGCAGGTAATTAACATTGGAATGCATTCGCATGGTTTCACACAAAGATATCACTTTTACACCCAGTTCCTTCCTGGCTCCTTCCCAAGCTGGTATGGTAATAAAGAAACTCGTGAATGTGAGCGAGGCTTTTATGTTTGCTCTGTGAGAACTCAAACAATGAAGTAACACCTTCAGTGCCCTTCTGAAGGAAGTGACACTAAATCTCCTTATTTAAGTAAGGAGAAACAACAGTATATAAAACAAGATGAAACATATACAAAAGATATGATAAAATACAGAAAACATGTTAATATACCTAACAGTTCTAGTGGTTGGTTGTCTCATATAAAGATTGATCCAGCTATAGGGCTATGACTGGCCTTGTTACATTCTGTTAATTGTTTATTATTCTACTAACAGGTATTGGTATATTGTATTGAGCAATAGTTGTCCTGGCTTTAAAAGATCTTTCAAAGTTTTCTTTGGAAATTAGTTGCCTTTTCACTTATCAGTCAAGCATAAAAAGGCACCCAGCTCAAGGGATGAATCAGTGTTGTACCTACACATAATAGAAAAAATAACAAATCATCCATTTTAAATGACATCTGTAGACACGTTTTTACTAGCGGCCTGTCACCCCCCTCCCCCTCCTCCAAAAAACCCAACAAAGCAAACAAAAAAACCCCAACAAAAATCTGGCATTTTTTGCACATTCAACTAAGTAAATTAGAGCAAACATAATACAGTTTGATAAGCATGAAATGCTGTTTTTGAATAAACAAGGTGATTCAGGAACTTGGCATATCTTGGCATAGTGTGCAGTGTGTCCTTATAAAAATTCAAGGAAACTAGAAAAGTGGAGGAAAAAACAAGAAGTGGCAGGACTAATACACTGTCTACAACAGATGAACATTATCTGAAAATCATGTCCTTTAGAAATAGGAAAAAATTAATTGATGAATCCAAGAATCCAAATTTTTAATTTTTGGTTCAAACTTTCAGCAACATGGATGGAGGAGTAAAAGATCAGAGGTACAACAGTGAGTTTTTATACTTTGGAGGCTCTGTCATGATTTAGGGGTGTGGTGGTGTTGATGATATTGTCAAAAATAATGGACTTATGAATCAAAAGGGTGTCAACTACTTAAAGAAATGAGAAGAAAACGTACCTAAGACAGTAATTGAGGCATAAACAGTTCTTGCCTCATTTACTTTATTTCCATTTATGGTTGCAGATATTTATTTCTCATTTACTTTGTAAAATATAAATAAATGAGGTATGGCCCACGACTTTTGCAAAGTAGTGTAGCTTTAGTGAGTTTTCCATTTTAATATGCATAAGATAATAAGGAAGTAATGTTCCACTTATCTAAAATCAGATTACGGTGACAGCAGGCTAATCTAGATGTCCTTCCCTCCACCAACACATTCCAGTTCCTCATGGGTAATCCCAAGTTTTTCCAGGCCAGATTAGATATATGATCTCTTATTCTGGCTTTACCCTGGAGTCCCAGTTGTGTGTGCCCAGAAAAATGAAAAAGGGAAGCTACGTGGAGGCATCTTGACCCAAACTATCTAAACCTTTCTATCTACCCTAACCATCTACCTTTCTTCACAGAGGAGCAGAAGCTCTACTTTAAGTTCCCTCCACATGTCTGAGCTTCACACCCTGTCTGAACTGAACCTAACCGCCCTATGGAACAAATTCATTGCGATATTTGCAACCTTACTCTTTCAGTCTTTACTCAGATCTTATGATCAAAAGTGAGGGATGGAAATTAGATGGATTGGTATATCTAAATCATAGTCTGCTAAGCTCCATTTTTTCAGCCCAACACCAACATTACAATCAATCAATATACTTTACTATCTCCACAAAGCAATTTGTTCTGAAACCAAAAGCAAAATAATAAAGCCATTTTCTACTCTAACTAAGCACTCTAAACACTTTATAAACACGTTTTCATGTAGTGTTTACAATCAAACATTCATACTCCTACAGTTGCATTGGAGAGCAACTTGGTGTTCTGTATCTTGCCCAAGGATACTCTGGCATGCAGACTGGAGCAACCAAGAATCAAACCGCCAACCTTGCTATTAGCAGATAACCTGCTCTACCTCCTGAGCCACAGCCAATCATACCAGTGATGTCATGCCAATCAACCACTCCACCTTATGATCCATCTTCCCATCACTTGGCAATAATACACTATATTGCCAGAAGTATTCAATCACCAATCTTAATCACTGAATTCAGCTGCTCCAATCACTTCCATGGCCACAGGTGTATAAACCAAGCACCTAGGCACACAGACTGTTTCTACAAACATTTGTGAAAGAATGGGTTGCTCTCAGGAGCTCAGTGAAGTCCAGCGTGGTACCGTGATGGGATGCCACCTTCCCGCAATCCAAAATATTCAACAGTCAGCTTTTAGTGGTATTATAACAAATATATAACATTATAACAAAGTGGAAATGACTGGGAATGACAGCAACTCAGTCAAAAAGTAGTAGGCCATGTAAAATGATAGAGCAGGGTCAGCAAATGTTGAGGCACATAGTGCGCAGAGGTCACCAACTTACTGCAGAGTCAATTGGTACAGAGCTCCAAACTTCATATTGCCTTCAGATTAGCTCAAGAACAGTGCAGAGAGTTTATTGGAATGGGTTTCCATGGATGAGCTGCTGCATCCAAGCCTTACATCACCAAATGCAAATTCAGTGGTGTAAAGGATACCACCACTGGACTCCAGAGCAGTGGAGACGTGTTCTCTGGAATGACAAATCATGCTTCTTCATCTGGCAATCCAATGTAAGAGTCTGGATTTGGCAGTTGCCAGGGGGACAATACTTGTTTGACTGCATTGTGCCAAGCCTAAAGTTTGGTGGAGGTGGGAATTATGGTGTGGAATTGTTTTTCAGGTGTTGGGCTCAGCCCCTTAGTTCCAGTAGAAGGAACTCATAATGCCTCACCATACCAAGACATTTTGGACAACTTCATGCTCCCAACTTTGTGGGAACAGTTTGAGGATGGCCTCTTCCTGTTTCAACATGACTGTGCACCAGTGCACCGTCATCGAAAGCCATCCCAGAAGAGTGGAAGCTGTTGTAGCTGCAAATGGTGGGCTGGCATTATATTAAATTCTATGGATTAAGAATGGGATGTTACTCAAGTTCATATGCGGATCAAGGCAGATGACTGAATACTTTTGTCAATATATGCTTTTGGAAGGAAAATATAAAGAGATGAGGGGTTCAAGTTATGTATTTAGAGGTATCTATTATGTTCAGCTAGCCTGTTGTTCTTGCACTCAACTAAGGTCATCTTAATTCAGAGAGTCCTCACCCTGACACTCGTCTCTACCCACACTTTGCACTTTTCCTCTACTTTGTCTACATGTAGTAGACCCTCTGGAACATATTCAGGGTCTCTGATGCTCTGTCTAAAACACCTGTGAGCTTACACATTTTTCTGTGACAACTGCTTTTTTTTTTTTTTTTTTTAGATGTGTAGCTAGAGCACAGTAACTGTGAGAAAATTTGAAAGACTGCTTTGAATTTTGAGCTGCAAGCTCAGCAAGCTCTGATTTGTTTATGTTCAGGGTTATTTATGATAAGTAATTATGGCCTATGAAAAATGTCAGTGCATTTTTGCACCTGAGACCTTGCCATGGTTATGAAAAGTAAACTTAAAAGCTGAAATGGTTATGGTTTTGACAGCACTGATGTGGTTTTGGTTTTCTTTCTTCCTTTTTCTACCCTTTCTTATTAATCATTTCTCAGGATGAGTTGCTGGCCTGGCTGTGTGTGGGCTCCACCCTGGGGCGGAGTTTCCCATTGTGAGTCATTCTTTCCACACCTGTTTCCAATAGAGTCCATCGGGCAGGTGAGCAAATCAGGAAAAAATGGTGCGTCAGTGCTTTGCCAGACCATACCTGTCAACATGGTGACAATCTGTCACGGCTGGGTGCTGCAGGCAGGGCAGGGAGGAACTCAAAGCAGGATGCAGGCAAGAGCAGATATGTGCTGAACACTTTATTAAACACAACACGAGAGAAATAAGCTGGACAGGGGCCAGCTACACGAAAACTAAACACCAGAAACTCGAAAACTCAAAAAACACTCAGCGCAAACGTTAACCTAAACGTATAGAGACTCAGGACCCGACAAAGGACAAAGACCAGGGCAGACAGTAAACACACGAGGGTTAATGAGGGGAGTGACAACAGGTGGGAAAACAGCTGAACACAATCAAGCAGACGAGACAGGGGGAAGCAAAACTAAATACAACACACAAGGCACAAGACACTAACAAAATAAAATGGGAAGTGGAACTAAGGATCTAAAAAATACAACAAATGAAACCATATAAACAGAATCTGGGCCACCGGCCCACAACCATGACACAATCAGGCCATCTTTGTCTCAAATTTCTCTCATAAAGCTTCACTTGCTTACTTGCCATCTCTGTGCCCTTTGCAGTTATTCACCAAGCCCTGCTTGAAACGTTTCTGTATGGAAGACCACGTACCTGCACCCTGTGGACAGCTCCTGTAGCTGAGCTAACCCTGTGGCACCACCACTGCAGCAAGAACACCTGTTTGCCTATTCACCTTTCTGCCCACTCTGCACCTGCCAACCATCTGGAATCCACCTGCTGACTCTGTACTCCTTCCACGCTCTGCCTGCCTGCTATAACAAGTAAGACAAGTAAGATTAATCTATAATCACTACAATACCTATCTGTTGGATACTTCGCTAACGCCCACTCTATTGTCTGTTCCTGTGATTCAATATAAATTGAGGCCCTTTATTTGTCCCATCACTTTTTTAAAAGTTTCCTTAAAACTTGTTTAACTGAGTACTTTGCTCTTTGGGTCCTGCCAGAACCAAATTATGACAAAATGGCAAACTCCAAGACTGGTTCATATAGACATATTTCTCTGTCAAAGAAATTGGATTTATTTAATCCTCTGAGGTCTAAGTCACCAATCAGTGATTGGTGATGATAACTCTAGTGCTATGTCAGGGTGTCAGTGGCGCAGTGGGTAGGGGCTCATCTCGCAACTGGAGGGTCACTGGTTCGAGTCCCCGTCTGAGAGTGTGCTGTCATTGTGTCCCTGGGCAAGGCACTTAACCCACATTGCCTAAAGTGTGAATGTGGTAGCCACGCCTCTGTCAGACTGCCCCAGGGCAGCTGTGGCTACATTAGTAGCTTACCACCACCAAGTGTAATTGATGTGTGAATAAATGGTGCTTGAAATTGTAAAGCTTCTTTGGGTGTCTTGAAAAGCGCTATAAGAGTAAGGCATTATTATTTATGCCATCGAAATTTTAATTTTGGTCTTTTTAAAATTATTGTCCCACATCCTTTTTTTTTATTTTAATGCAAGTAGTTTTTGTTGCTTGCCAAGACATGGGAGAATAATTAAAAAATAATTTTTGCTTGCATTAATGAATGCTGAATATATTTAAGTGACTCTCCAGAGTCCTCTGACTGTAAAAGGAAGTTAAAATATCTGTTTGTGCTTTCAGTGGTCTAATTTGAATATAACAGGCCTATATGGATAACTTACTAATGATGTATTCATTATCAGTTCAGGAATAAACAATTTACATAGATTACACTACACAAACAATATACTACTGTATTCAAAAGATTTTTTAAAATTTTTTTAATGACTTTCAAATTAACAAATGTTTTTTAAAGTGAATTTTAACCATTTAAGGATGATTTTATTCATTTTTTAATTTGATTTTTCAATTCAATATCATTCAAAGTGTATAACTTGCAATACATTTGAACTACTAATAGAACATCTACCAATTTATATTTTATAAATGATTAGTTCTTCAAATAAAGCTTAAAAATGACTTACCACTGATCATTAAGTTTGAAATCACTTAGTCTGCTTACAAAACAAATGCTTGGTTTTTTGAGGGTTTTCTGTGTTTTTTTTAAAAATAACTGCTCATGTGAGAACACACAGATCATAAGGAAAAAGCTCTGATCAGATCATAAGTCATCATAACACTACTGAGAATGCTGTCCTCAACTATTGTTGAAAGTGTAAAACAGAAACCGTCTCAAAATTTGGTTCAGTCACAATGTAAGTGTCCCCAGAATCTATGGCGTAGAGGGCTGGGTGAGTATATTACCTTGTTATGTTTTCTTCTTTTATTTACTGTAAAGTTTCATTTGTTCACAGCTTCATAGAACATCTGTCAGATTGGCCTCATTTTGTTCCCAGTTCCATTTTTATGTCTCCAGTCAATTTGATTCTTTGCAACTGGCCTACTTCTCTGCATGCACACACTTACACACCTACACACTTACACGCATACACCCAATGACAACCTAAGCAGGCTGGTGGCAGTTCCTTGCTGAAACAATCACAATGAATTGTTGCGTTTAATACATTAATTTGTGCGCACATGTGCAAATATGCATAGATTTGAGCCTGTCTCTAATCCTCATTTATGTAATTCTGTATATGGTGCCTTACCCAAGTGGAGGAGAGGGAAGACCTCTCCCTCACATTGTTTTTAATGCCATATGATATAGTAAATCTTGCTGCCATGCTTAATTCCATCTAGCACTGTTCTGATGTCTCAAAACACCTTACTTTTTTAAATTTGTTTTTTCTTTAAATTTCTACCTCATTAAGTGTGATGTGCAGGGAAACTGACCTGAAATCTCAGATGTGTTGCTCAGATTATCTAGGGACCAACTAAATTTACATTTAAAACAAATACTCATTAAAGCTGTAAATGTCATTGCCTTAGTGATTCTTATGTAAGCATAATGGCATGCAGTTGACACCAGCGGGAGAAACCCAGGGAGGCTTGAAACATTGAGGCTCAATTAAGCCCCTGGAAATAGTAACTCTGAATGCAGTAAATTCATAAAGTATGCTGTAAGAGAATTGCCCTAGATTCCACTAAATGGTTGTTGGCCTCTAACTTTTCGTGTAATGGAGCTGCCGGTTTCAATAATCTACAATACCCTTATTCTTTTAAGCTGGATTAAGTTGGTGTTGTGCAGCAACACAGTTATTCCATGTGGGTTGCCCTTTTTCACTGACAACCTGTACTTTTTTAAAAAAAATTTTTTAATATAATTTAAACCTCTATTTAACCAGGCAAACAGATTGGGGGACAATTTATTTACAACTGCGGTGTGGCAAATGGCAAAACCTTTTGAAGGGAAGGGAATTAAATATGGATCCTTATTATTGAATGTTGCTTTGTTTCATTTTGTTACTGCATTCCTGGATGAATGTGAATATATATATTTTTTTTAATTCCTGTTTGGATTTTTTCTATTTTCATATACCAGGTTTCATTTGTCCATTATATGAGAGTGAGAAGGCAACAGTGGTCCCTGTGGTTATCAGAACACTTGGCAGTGACCCCCAAACTGGGGGAATGGCTCCAGCAGATTCCAGGAACAACATCTGAGATCTCTGTCCTGAACAGCGCAGTCCTAGGAACCGCTAAGACACTGTGCAGGACCCTTGAGCTCCCGGGCATTTGGCAGCTTAAAGGACAAATAAAGGCCACCCGTAGGGCAAGTGGAGAATTTTTTTTTAAATAAAATACTCCTCCCTGTATCACTGAATCACTCTATATTTGTTTAATATAAAATATAACTTTGCAGAATGAATGCTCCTTATTTCCAAATCATTATTGGAGGGGGGCTGACATCAGTATGGATAACTTTCCTTGAGGGCTCCCATCAGCCATTTAGTTTAAAACATGATCGTGCACGTGCACACACACACACACACACACACACACACACACACACACAGCCTACCCAGCTTGTTGCATTTGCTTAATGCTAATTTAGCCTGTGGCAACTTTGCTGATTGGGTCATTAGTTGCTCCCTAAGGCCTGTCAGAGGTTTCATTTCCTGTGCCCTCTGTGGGTTAATGAGGTGTGTGGTGGTGGGCAGCTGGGGTGGGGATGACAGAGGCTGTTAGGAGAGTTAATCCTCCATTGTTTTCTCTGCTGCTCAGCCTCATTTGCATGGTAAGAGGAGGACACAAGCTCCTGACTAGCAGGGAGTCTCCCTAACAGTACCAGAACATGGAAAGCTAGCAGAGAATAGATGATTTGGGCCAATTAGGCCATCACAAGTATGAGACGGCAGCAGTTAAGAAATCATTAAGGGAGAAGAGGGTATTGATTTACATAAAAGAAAGTCATATCTAGCTCCAAACAGAGGAGTAAAACACCTTTCTCTCCATGACACACTGTGGCATACAGTTGGGGTTATTACTCAAAAAAATGTTACTTCTCAAAAATAAAGCAGCATATTAGTTACTCCATGGAAAAGTAACTTGTTACACTACTCATTACATTACTTTTGCATTACTCCATAACATGACTTCCCACATAATGAAGACCATGTAGAGGCTTGTCCTGGATCAGCTCCAGCCCATGGTCCAGCCATTGCTGGACCACCTTCCAGTTTGCCTATCAGCCCCACCTTGGAGCTGAGGATGCCATCATCTACCTGCTAAATTGAGTCTATGCTCACCTGGACAGGCCAGTCAGCACTGTGAGGGTCTTCTGGTGCATTCAACACATTAGGCCTGCTCTTCTGGGTGATCAGTTGACGGTGCAAATAGATGCCCCCTTGTGCCCTGCATTCTTGACTACCTGACTGGCAGACCATAGTATATACACCTGCAACACTGTGTCTGACAGAGTCCTTGGCAACTGAAGAAACCTGCCATCAGCTTATTCCTTCCAGGTTTCTGCATGGTCATTTATCGGACAAGAATTACACAACACAATAGAAGGAGTCAATTATTAAATTTAATTAGCCATTTTTACACAGTTTACAGATTAATCTGGGTCAGAACTGCATACCATGCCCAGTGTGGTACTGAACATGAAATGAAGTATCGATACTCTCTTCCTCAGCTCAGGGTTTCATATAGTCAAAGCTTATCGGTCTTGGTTACATCATTATACAAAACAAGAAATGTGCAAGACAAAGGATTCCAGCAGCTGCGTCTTAACATGACCCTGGAGTTTCGAACCGTGGTTCTGCATTTCTCGAACACCAATTTATTTTATATCTGAACAGACTTCTTAAACACAGAAATGTAAGAGGAAAGATTTTAACACCTATATATGTTGCAGTTTTCATAAAATGACCTCCAACACAACATTGGAGCCCCACAGGGAGCTGTCCTCTCTCTCCCTTCCTCTTCACCGTCTACACCACAGACTTTAGCTACAGCTCAGAGACCTGCCAGCTTCAGAATTTTTCTGATGACTCTGCAACAGTTGGATGTATCAGCAGGGGTGATGAGGATGAGTACAGGGTGACGGCGAAGGACTTTGTTGCGTGGTGTGAGCGGAACCATCTAGAGCTCAACATGACAAGATAAAGGAACTGGTGGTGGACTTAATGAGGGACAAGGCACCAGTGTCCCCTGTGCGCATTGGGGGTCAGTGTGGACACTGTAGAGGACTACAAATATCCGGGAGTGCACGTGACAAACTGGACTGGGCTAAGAACACTAATGACCTATACAGGAAGGGCCAAAGATTTTTTTATTTTTATTTTTATTTTTTTGAGGCGCCTGAGGTCCTTCAACATTTGCTGGTCAATACTCAGGATCTTCTGAGTCTGTGGTGGTGAGTGCCATACTCTATGCTGTTGAAAGCTGGGGCAGCAGGCTGAGGGCGGTGGACACCAAAAGACTCAAAAAATTGATCCACAAAGCCAGTGATGTTGTGGGAGTGGAGCTGGACTTGCTTATGGCAGTGTCAGAAAGGAGGATGCTGTCTAAGCTGCAGTCTATTATGGACAATGGCCCTCACCCACTCTTTGACACAGTGGAGGGGTTACAGGCGGGCCAGAAGAATCCAGAGGAAACAGAATGAGAGAACAGTGGAGAGTGCCCAGGCAGATGAGTTGCTGGAGAGTATTCCTTTGAACACAGTCAGGAACAGGTAAGCAGATTTGAACTCCATTCTCACCATGCAACAATGGAGTGGAAGAGAGGGCTATTCAGCCATCCTTTCATCGGAGGACTCATTGGACACAGACAAGAGGGTAGAATTAAACAAGGCACAAGGTTAGAACATCAAAGAGTCAATTATCACCATGAAGGCAACAACAATCTGGCAGAGTGTGGAAGCACAAGCCAGTCCTTAAAGACTGCTGTATGATGGGAAGATGAGAAACCGGTGTGACAGTTGAAGCCAGCAGGTGGACCCAGCGAGAACCGATGGCCCACAAGTCCACCTGAAAGTAAAGAGAAGGTGGGAGGAAAGAAAGAGAGAAAAAGAGAAGGGGGGCAGACAGCCTGTACTGTCCCTATCCTAATGAGGACATGTGATCTTCCTTTTAGTGTTTAAGTTTGAACACAAAGCCAGTCCCAAAGAGTTCAAAACAAAAGTGATTCTATTGCAGAATCATGTATGGGTATAGAAATGGATGCTACAAGCTTGACTGTGTATCGCATGTTTTTTTTGAGAATCAGGCTCTGGCTTTTGGGCTCAGGTCAGCGTGCACTCAACTTCAACATCGTTTTGGGTTCTCTGGTAGCTTTGTGTTATTATGCTATTGATGCAGCTTGCATTTTACTTTTATTTTTATTGCATGAAAAGACAAGAGTGCAATGGTGATGTCCATATCTGTACTCCTCAAAAATTATAGAGCCTTCTGTCAAGTGTCCTCCTCCCTGCATGCAAACAGAAATCAGCTGATTGTGGCCAAACGCACAGGATGCCAAAAGATGTTTTTTCACCCAGTGTGCAGATAACTGAAGAACCTTTGTAATGCAAGTAACATCATGATTTTAACTGTAATGTGATTACTGAATTTGGTACACTAATTTGTTACATTAATACATTACAGTAACATGTTACTTGGAAAGAGACTGTTCAACTTCAAAATGACCAGATTGATTACATGATGTGTGCTTCTCTTTAGTTTTGTGAAAATTGTACCATTTGTGATAGATTTTTTTTAAATTACCCATTATTTAACAATTTAACAACCCCACTGATTTTAATAGGAGGGCTGTCCCTCACCTATCCCTCCTTAATCTGGGCCCATTTCCTCCCAAACCTTTTGTCACGGAGACACCATTGTTGCATCAAATCGACCAGCTAGGTGGTGACACTAAAAAAAATTTTTTTTTAATTATTAAGATAAAGTCACAAAAACTCTGAAAAATCTCCCCCATTCATGTGTATGGCAAGCTTGGAGTGGAGAGCCCGACTGTTGAAACAAGCACAAGTTCTTATGAAACATTTCTCTTTAACCTGCTGGTGTGCCTAAAGTCTTCAGTCTACAGACATCATTTACCCTAAAATTATCGCTACAACTGTCTTTCCAACAAGTTCTTCCTCACAGCCAACATTTGAACGATAATATAAACTTCGTATTTCTTTGTTGTAACAAATCTTCTTGGCAATAAATGCTATTCTGTTGGAAAGCATGTTTATTCTTCTTAGATGGTGCCACATTTGTAAGGAAAATGCATTTCTGGGTTGAGCAGGAGAGTTAAGTTATTTGAGTTGCGCCCATAGAAAATTTGCCAAATCTCCTCTGCCAATGTCAAACAGCTTATTCTGCTATTGACTTTTGTTTGGGGTTGTTAATTGTATCGAATGATTGAAATCTGAAGAAACAAGACATAATGACAATTTAACAATTTATACATTTAACAAACAGGGGCCTCAGTAAGCATGTGGAAGAACCATACATAGCCACAACAGCCTGGCACCTCTTCATGCTGGTCACCAGCTTGGTCACACACTGCTGTGGGTTGGCATCCCATCATTTAATCAGCATTTATCACAAGTCAGCCAATGTGGTTGTTGGCCACATAGCAGCATGCCAAAGCTGATTCTAACAGTTGTTCAATGAGGTTGAGGTCAGGACTGCAGGCAAGCCATTCCATCCTCTCCACACTCAAATTCTGGAGGTACACTCTGATAAAAATCCACTCTGTGGGGATGAACATTGTCATCTGAGAGGATGCAGATCAGTCCCAGATTGTGGATATATGGGGTTGCCGCTGGTTGCAGAATCTCATCCTAATATCGCTCTGCGGTGAGATTGTGTCTATTGATGATGAGCCTGGCTGTCAGCACCTGGGATACTAAAAGCTCAAAACAAGAGTCAGTAGCTGAATAAGCAGTTTGGCATTGGCAGAGAAGATTTTTCCCCATATTTTCCCACTGTTTCCAGTCTATGATGAAGATGTATAACCAGCTTGGTGCACTGTGATAAAGTGGTTAGCGCTGTCATTTCACAATCAAAAGGTTCAAACCTGCGAACCAGTTGGCTTTTCTGTGTGGTGTTTGCATAATTCTTTCGGTGCCTGCCTGGCTTCTCCCTGCGTCCTCCCACAGTCTGAAAACGTGCATTTTGGGTTCAGTGGTGATTCTAAATCTGACCCAGGTCTGAATGTGAGTAGGAGCAGGAGCCTCCAGCTCCCCACCTCCCCCCACTACTCTGAACTGGACAAGCAGATAAGAAACTGGACCAGTGGGTCCCAATCTGTGGGCAAAAGTACTGCAGGAGGCCACGTTAATCCAGAAATTTAAAAACTGAAATTCAGTTTTAAATTATTCACAAGTATGCATAGTTACAGATTTCTATAAATGTATTTATGTAAAAAGTGAAATAAAATTGGTAATAGGTGGTGGTCAATTTATGATTTCTTTTTCTTTTTTTGCTCATTATTCTGACCTAAATTTACTGCTCTCGTATTGACGTTTGTGTCCCAGTGGCAAGTGGATCACATTGGCATCAGCACTTTGCATATGACTGGGTGGTATAAGCAGTTTATAGCCAACAGCCTGTGTTTATGTTTTTTGAAAAAAATTTAAGGAAATGCATCACTTCGTCATATTTTGATGAGTGGGGACAGGCTTCTTCTGACTCTAACAAATAGATATGAGAAGCATATCAAACTGAGAAACAGAACAAACTATTCCATCCAATGGTCTTGTACTGGCATAAGTATCAGGGGTAGAACTGTTCTATGGATAAACATTGTCCTGATGTTTAATTTTTTGAGATGGGTTAGGGAAGTTAAAAACACATTACCATCTGTTTTCCAGCCACTGGGAGAAGCAGCATCCACCTTTTGTGTGGACTAGTCCTTTTTCAACATTTACACACTTTGGGGTGGCTGTGACTGAGGAGGTAGCTATGAATGGGATAAGCAATAATATTTCACTAACTCACTTCACTCTGACACTGCAGTGCACATTTATTTATTGGGGGGGCTGCTAGAAATACTGTATCTACTGTATAAGTAGCACATAGTCAGATCATCCCTAAACAATATGCACAAAATCTTCATCTATTGATGTTCATATGTATAACAAAATGTGAATTTAAAATGCAGCCCTCAAATAGAGCTTGTGACAACATGCATGCTGCCTCTTTGGATAATTGCTATCATTTGAATATTAATATGGCACTCTTGTCTGCAGTAGTGGGCCACGCTAGTGTCTTTGCATGCAGATGGCATCAGACTGAAAATAAAGATCAAAGACCAGAGAAATCCCATTTGTTCCACTCCCTGTGTAATGCCAAGGCTTTAGGAGAATCTGCCTGCTCGATTTCTAGGCTCAGATGAAGAAGCTGAATGTGAGATATGGCTGGCACAGATGGCAGAAGCTGATATCTAGCCAGTGAGATTGAGAACACACTCCATGGCTGGCACTGCTGCTGGCCTGACTCCACTATGTGCTCTCGGGTTTTCTCTGTTTGTGTCAAAGATGCTACCTTTAGCTGGTGGCCACACACAAATGGTTTCAATGAAATTAGAACAATAAAAAAGGTCTTAATTCAATCACATGGTTTTGTTTTGAGAATAAGGCATATTTTTGTATCAAGTCAAAATGTTAAAAATGAATTAGGTTAATTAACAAATTCTTTAAAGTAAATCCTGTGTACTAAATTACAGGATCACAGTACTAACAACCATATTCCAGTAGATAAAAAAAATAAAAATTCTGTTAGACTATCAAGATCAGCTCAACACAAATTGGTACATAAATATTTAAGAACTCTTCATAAACCTAACAGGTGTATTTTGTTGTTCTGAATAGTCTTAAAAATAAAAGTATTTATGTAGGCCTTCCAGCTCTGATCAAAAGACAGTGTTGGCGTGATGCAGTTAAAACTTTAGTTTTACTCTCAAATCAGCAAAGACAATTTCCACTGCAGCAATTTCCCCAGTGACCTGGAACTTTTGGGAAATATCCACCGGGACCAAGATTTACCCCCCCCCCGAAACAAAACAACAAAAAACAAAACTGTTCAAAGATTAGTACTTTTCAAAAGAAGTGATAGTATGGGGTTGATTCTTTGACTAATCTTTATGAATACTTCTCCAGGCTTCTTGAAGAACATTCCAAAGCCCTTCTTTGGATCGTGACTGCCTTTGCTCCATTCTCTGTTAAGATGATCCCACACTACTTCAATAATGCAAAGGGTCTGGGGAGGCCAATACATGACTGACAGAAAAACACACAATGGAACACTATCTAGATATGCTTTTACTGCATTGGTAGTGTGTATGCCAATCAGACACTTTCCAGATATTGTGGATTAAAATCTAAAAATAATTTTCTGGATTCACAAATCTATAAATTTTGACAAGATTGATAGACTGGCTAAAATGCAACCCTGAACCATAACAGAGTGTCTAGCATATTTAGCACATTTTGCAGATGGCTGTAGACACTCACTGTCGTCAGGCAACACCAGCTCAGGTTCAGGCAATACAGTGCACACAGGCTCTGGCACAGTATTGGGCTCAGGATTGGCTGAGCCAGGAACAGGAAACACAGCCCAGGAATGGATGGCACAGCCATGGGAGGCACAGACTCAGGGCTAGCTACCTGAAACACAATCCCTGGGTTACTTAGCTCTGAATATAAATTAGAATAGCAACCAAGCACCTAAATAATAAACAAGAATTCTAAACTACAAAAAACCAAACCTGGGACCATGACACAAAGTGGCTAAAGTATACAACTTAAAATTTGTTCTTTGTGCATTGTCTAGCCACAACATTGTTTGATCACGGGAGCTGGCTGCATTTTTTGAACTCCAAACACTAATAGATCAGTGCTAAGTGGCTTAACAAACAAAAAAGCATTCCTCTGAAAATGGTCAGGTACAATGACGGGACTGAAAATGAGTGAAAACATCCAGTGACCAAAGAGAATCCTCAGAAAGCCTCTAAAACTATTGCTCAAGACCACTTTAAAACTTGGAAGAAACCCTGGTTATTTAAAACAAAATATAAAGAAATGAAGGTGCCTCAAGACTTTTGCACAGCATTGTACAATTTCAGTCAGTATGTTATCAACAAAGCATATTAAATGTAATCTAAATATGCTAGGCATGAATAACATAAAGTTAGGTCCATAATTTATTGGACCAAATAGTGTTTGCAGTTTTGGCTGGTACACTACCAAGCAGAGGTGAGACAAACAAAAAGGTTTAGTCCAACAAATTATGAACCTTACTGTAATTTCTTTCATCATGTTCTGTGTTGTCAGAGTATTAGGAATCATACCATAAATTATGCAGTGCCCAGAGTCTGAGACAGGTCATTTAGAGGTCAGTGGCATGACAGCTTCACTAACACCAGAGAAATTACAGACACATACTCGATTGTATGTTGATGCAACTGACACCTGGGCATTAATAAAATTCTGCTGAAATTAGTGTCATAATTGTTTCCTTTTCGGATCCCACTAAGGAAATTGAGAAAGTAAAGTGCGAAATGGAGGAGATGGAGTTTCTGTCTGGCTTGATGCAAATAAAATATCACACACTGGCGACTAAAGTGTGACAACCCTACCAAAAACTTTCACTGGACTACACTATATAAGAGATGTGTGTTGTGCTTTCTTATGTGAAATGTCACCATACTGAATCTAAGAATGGGTACATCTGCATCAAAGTTGCAGTAAGAACTGAACATGAAGACCAAACTAACTGAATGCCATCTGATGGGGATGCAAGGACATGGCAGGTGTATATGTTTCAAAAATATATAGTGTAAGTATGCTGCTTGAGAGATAAAAACAAAGAAATTGTTCAAATAACCTTCTGAGGTCATCATAGGTGTTAAACCTAATTCTACCCTAACATTTTTTCAAGAAAGAAAAAAACAGGCTTGTTGTTCGCTCCCTGATTTCCCAGACTTGGGAGCTGAATTTTGTTTGTTATATCCTTGGCTATCAAAGGGTATGAAGAAAAACTTTTGATGTAAATATATACAGTGGTGTGAAAAAGTGTTTGCCCCCTTCCTCATTTCCTGTTTTTTTGCATGTTTGTCACACTTAAGTGTTTCGGAACATCAAACCAATTTAAACAATAGTCAAGGACAACACAAGTAAACACAAAATGCAATTTGTAAATGAAGGTGTTTATTATTAAAGGTGAAAAAAAATCCAAACCATCATGGCCCTGTGTGAAAAAGTGATTGCCCCCCTTGTTAAAACATACTATAACTGTGGTTTTTCACACCTGAGTTCAATTTCTCTAGCCACACCCAGGCCTGATTATTGCCACACCTGTTCTCAATCAAGACATCACTTAAATAGGAGCTGCCTGACACAGTAAGGTCCACCAGAAGATCCTTAAAAGCTACACATCATGCCGAGATCCAAAGAAATTCAGGAACAATTGAGAAAGAAAGTAATTGAGATATATCAGTCTGGAAAGGGTTATAAAGCCATTTCCAAAGCTTTGGGAATCCAGCGAACCACAGTGAGAGCCATTATCCACAAATGGCGAAGACATGGAACAGTGGTGAACCTTCCCAGGAGTGGCCGGCCGCCCAAAATTACCCCAAGAGCGCAGCGACGACTCATCCAAGAGGTCACAAAAGACCCCACAACAACGTCCAAAGAACTGCAGGCCTCACTTGCCTCAGTTAAGGTCAGCGTTCATGCCTCCACCATCAGAAAAAGACTGGGCAAAAATGGCCTGCATGGCAGAGTTCCAAGGAGAAAACCACTGCTGAGCAAAAAGAACATTAAAGCTCGTCTCAATTTTTCCAAAACACATCTTGATGATCCCCAAGACTTTTGGGAAAACATTCTGTGGACCGATGAGACAAAAGTGGAACTCTTTGGAAGGTGTGTGTCCCATTACTTCTGGCGTAAAAGGAACACTGCATTTCAGAAAAAGAACATTATACCAACAGTAAAATATGGTGGTGGTAGTGTGATGGTCTGGGGCTGTTTTGCTGCGTCAGGACCTGGAAGACTTGCTGTGATAAATGGAACTATGAATTCTGCTGTCTACCAAGAGATCCTGAAGGAGAATGTCCCACCATCTGTTCGTGTACTCAAGCTGAAAAGAACTTGGGTTCTGCAGCAGGACAATGATCCTAAACACACCAGCAAGTCCACCACTGAATGGCTGAAGAAAAACAAAATGAAGACTTTGGAGTGGCCTAGCCAAAGTCCTGACCTGAATCCTATTGAGATGTTGTGGTATGACCTTAAAAAGGCCGTTCATGCTCGAAAACCCTCTAATGTAACTGAATTAGGACAATTCTGCAAAGATGAGTGGGCCAAAATTCCTCCAGAACGCTGTAAAAGCCTCATTGCAAGTTATCGCAAACGGTTGGTTGTAGTTGTTGCTGCTAAGGGTGGCCCAACCAGTTATTAGGTTTAGGGGGCAATCACTTTTTCACACAGGGCCATGATGGTTTGGATTTTTTTTCACCTTTAATAATAAACACCTTCATTTACAAATTGCATTTTGTGTTTACTTGTGTTGTCCTTGACTATTGTTTAAATTGGTTTGATGTTCCAAAACACTTAAGTGTGACAAACATGCAAAAAAACAGGAAATGAGGAAGGGGGCAAACACTTTTTCACACCACTGTGCAGTTTCTAATTACTGTTTTAATTTTTGATGAGCCCTCTACATTTATTATTGAGTGCCATGTCTAATTGTTTTAGACTTAAATCTAAGCAGTATTGTCCTTAAAATGTGATGCTATTATTTTAAACTGCTAGAATTGCCTTCACTCTCTCTTCAAAGTTCTTTTCAACTTTCCCTTGTGTTATTTGTCATCAGCTGGTCTTGTGCTGGTATTTAGCCATAGATGGAAAACCACTTTGAGCTGCATTCTCAAACAACCTGAGTCTGAGAAGACTGAACCGCGGTGTGATGGGGGCCACACCTTCCTCAGACCGTCCATGGGATGGGGCCTTGACCAGAAGGACTTGGGCTCCCGATCAGCACCGGGCAAAACTCATCCGTCTTCAGGAATCTTTGTTAGTTTCTTTTCCTCCACTTAGTAATATGCTTAAATTCAGCTTGTCATCTCTTCTGATCTGAGGTCATAACCTCTTAACAGTTTCACACCCTTTTGGACTCATTGTGTTAGCCCTGTGACAGGGTGGTAGGAATTTGTAGCATTTGTAGCTTTGAAAAAATGGTGGCTCCCTGCAAAAGCTGAAAGGCAGAGGACAACAATGGCAGTGGATACTTCTTTCTAACCGTTATTTGGCCCTATGCAGGATTGGAGCATCTTATCATTTTCTTCAACAAAGAAAAATCCAGCGGCTGGAGGTGATGAAGAAGGGCTCATAGTAACTACTTTAATGAGTCACTGATGTACTTCTCCATACCTTCTCTTTCAGGTTTGGAGAGACTGTAGAGACACTGGAATAAAAAGAAGTGGCTGGGAGGTGGTCAGTTTCACAGTCATATGGCCGATGAGGAGGGAGAGAGTACCAAATCTTTATGTAAGATCTCTGCCACGTCATGGGTGGTGACAAGCCTGTTGAGGGTGATCTGGAGGTTGAGCAGACTGCAAACAGTTGAGCAGGCTTCTGTTCTCCCAACAGATCTCCTTGTGACGTGAGAGTTTCCCAAAGCGAATATTCTCCTTCTGAGTCCATGTTGGGCAAAATTTGTTTCATATTACTGGTAGAATGCAGACTCACTGGCAGGACACAAATAAGTTATAAGCAGGTTTATTCACTGACTGGGGTTAGGTTATTTGGTCATTCTAAATTGCCCATAGATGTGAATGTGAGTGTGAATGGTTGTCTGTCTCTCTGTGTTGGCCCTGAGAACAGCTGGCGACCTGTGGAGGGTGAACCCTGCCTCTTGCCCTATAACAGCTGGGATAGGCTCCAGCCTCCCCTGCCCCGGTGACCCTGAACAGGATAAGCAGAAGAGGATGGATGGATTTGTACTGACTAGGAGAGATCAGAGAGTCAGGTAGCAATGATGGGGCTAGAGACTGAGCAGAGAAACCACAGGCAGGTCCAGGGGCATACACACACACACGCACGCACGCACACGCATGCACACACACACGCGCACACACACACGCGCGCACACACACACGCACGCACACACACACACACACACGCTGTCCTCCAATGATCTAAAGGGGTCAGAGTTTTTTGGAGCAGTCTGCACAGAGAACAGAGAACTAGCCAGCAGTGACGACCACATGAAGAACAGGCGAGTTAACCAATGAATCCCTCCCAGGTGAGAGCTTGGCAGGGGGGCGGAGGGAGAGGCCAGAAGGAAACACCGTGGAAACGAGTAAGAACATGCCCACAGACACAAAGCCACAGATAGAAGAGAACAGGAAGAAAACAAGAGTGAGAAAGAGAGAGAAAACTTAGGCCAGCACAGGAGGACCCTGGGACCATGACACACACTCATTCAAAGATTAATTCAGTAGGTTTTTTACCTTTATTGGCTGCACTTTGGTTTCCAGTGATGTCATGCAGCACTAGCATCAGTCATTTTAATAAGTCCTGCCAAACAACAAGCACTTTTCTATTTAAAGCATATTACTTACTAAGCTAGAGATCATATTGATGACACACACAACACACACACAAACACGCAGGCATGCGTGCGTACTGACACACACACACTGAGATCAGGAAACTAAATAAAAGACAATTTCCGATAAAGAGACTCAACAGATCCCATTCCTGTGCTGCATCTGTACCTTGGAGGAGCAGTAGCTCTTCTGCAAAATGGGCGAGTCTATGTGCAGACTTTTTCAGCAGCTGAACCAGACAACACAACGAAATTGCATCCCTGTGGAATAGAAAATAAGTCATAGAATAAGGACAGGGAGAGAGTGTTTTTCTGCTTGCCTACGGCTTAGAGATGCGCATGCTATTTTGTTGATTGCCTGCGGTTGTGCAATCTGTTTGACTGTTTAATGTATCAATTAAAAATCAGTGTTTTCCCTCCTGCCATGCTCTCCAGTCTGGCATGCCCAGCACCAGGCACAGCTCCCATCCCCTGAAGGGGCCAGTGATTCAAACGTAAATGAGCTGTAGACAACCAGACCTCCTGCTCAGTTACACATTTATTAGTTAATTCATATTGTGAGTGGGAAGACCATGATGCTGGTATGTAGGGAGGAAGTCACCTTAAACTCTTTGTGGATTAATTTAATGAAAAACAAATCAGATCAGCTAATCATCGCTTGCGAATAGTGTCATTACACAAGCAGTACGTTTTAAAGCAACGTGAACTCAGAAGTAAAATCTGTTCTTGAGCATTGATTTCGTGACTCTTCATGCCATCATACTGCCTTTAAATTTTAAATGTTCATATATCCACTGACATTCTTTTCTTTTCACTGCATCCCTCTGCCTCCCTGATTTTTGTCCAAAAATGTAATATCTATTGCCTGCCTCCACCACTACAAAACAAAGACTCATACAAATAAACAAAGTACCCCTCTGATAGTCTTTCCCCAAAGACATCCATGGAGCATTTGCACGTCCTAATTTCTGTGATAAGAGACAAGTAAATGTTGTCTTTATTTAAAAGAGAGTTCTAGGCTTCTGACTCTGACACAGCATTTTTTTAAAGATGCAAACTTCTTGATACTATGAATTAAAATAAAACACCCTGGAAATGTTCATTCCAAATCAGCACAACAACATTATGTTTTCCTGTCAATTTAAGTTTGAACTGGCCTTTAACAAAATACTTTGACTGACCTTTACCACACGCCAGTCGTGTGATGGACTAACCTCAGTATTTGGTTACATTTCTGTATTCCTATTTGGAGTGAGGACAAAACAACCATTTGGATCAATGATAGAGCCCTGCCACCACACCAACACCACCAGCCTCTCACAAGACTGATGGTCTATGGCCAGGGGACTGTGGCTCTCCAAACTTTGCTAAGGTCAGAGGATGGCTGTTGCTCTGCCCCAGGGCTCTGCATTAGAAGGTCACCAGCAGACATGCACACACCAGCACTAAGTGTTGGATAGCATGTTCAGTTTATTGGAAAGGAAACTTTTGGAACATATTGCACAATGCAGACAGGGAACATAAAATTTTTATTTTTCACTTTTTATTTGAATGTTATCGTACTATTTTAGCCACATGTTCTGAGGAATTTGAGATGTGGTTAAAGGTTTCAAAAAAGTTCACAAATGGACCTGAATTTTGTCTTGTGAATAAGAAACGCTCAGATCAACTTTTACCATACACACCAACCCTACCTCTTTCTAAAATTTATGATTAAAGTGATGAGATGCTACTCAAAATAACCTCCTTCATTCAGGTCCAGTATGGAGTCTGTGGCAGGGAATACAGACCATCACAGACTAAAAACCAGCTCCACAGACCTGTAACAGCACAACCTCTATGTTGAATGAGCTGAATGACTTCTTTGCTCGGTTTGAGACAACAGCACACCTGCACAGAAATCCTCTCCCAGTGACTAGGTGCTGATGCTGTCCCCAGACAGCGTAAGGCGATCATTCAGTAAGATCAATGCCCGGAAAGCTCCTGGTCCTGATAACATACTTGGTCGTGAGCTGAGGGAATGTGCAGGGGAACTTGCAGCTGTCTTCATGGATATCTTTAACATTTCACTGAATCAGGCCATTGTGCCCCACCTGCTATCATCCCTGTCCCAAAGAAGGCATTGCCCTCCTGCCTGAATGACTACCATCCGGTGGCAGTCACCCCCATCCCGATGAAGTGCGTCGAACAGCTAGTCATGAAACACATCAAATCCATCCTTCCTGCCTCCCTGGACTCTTTCCAGTTTGCATATTGGCCTAATCGTTCAACGGACGATGCAATCTCCACTGCCCTCCACACGGCCCTCACACATCTAGACACTAAGGACTCTTATGTCAGAATGCTGTTCATTGACATCGGCTCGGCATTCAACACCATCATCCCCGAACAGCTCCTTCTTAAACTGGACAGTCTGGGGCTGAACACCTCACTGTGTAACTGGCTGTTAGACTTCCTGACCAGTAGACCACAGGCAGTCTGGGTTGGCAGTAATACATCCAGCACCATCACACTGAGGATGTGTGCTGAGCCCCCTTCTATTCACCCTGCTGACACACGACTGCACACCATCATACAGCTCCAACTACTTCAAGTTTGTGGATGATACGACTGTGGTGGGTCTCATCAGCAATAATGATGAGACAGACTACAGGAATGAGGTGAGCCACCTGGCCCTGTGGCACGGAACCAACAATTTCTCTCTGAACGTGGAGAAGACAAAGGAGATTGTTGTGGACTTCAGGAAGCATGCTCCTCTGACCATTAATGGCACTACTGTGGAGAGAGAGAGTGAGCATCACCAAGTTCCTGGGAGTGCACGTGTCAGAGGACCTGTCCTGGAGCAAGAACACAACATCACTGGCCAAGAAGGCTCACCAGTGCTTCTATTTTCTCGGTAAGCTGAAAAGAGCTGGAGCACCAACCCCCATCATGTGTACCTTCTACAAGGGTGCGTCCTGACTAGCTGCATCACGGTGTGGTTTGGCACATGTACCGCATCCTGCCGCAAGACCCTCCAGCGCATCGTGAGAGCAGCTGAGAAGATCGTCGGCACCTCTTTTCCCTCACTACAAGACCTACACAGTACCTGCCTCACTCAGAAAGCCCTCTGCATGGCGGGTGATCCTACACATCCACTACACAGCTTCTTTAGCCTGCTGCCATCAGAGAGGAGACTGCAGAGTCTCCGGGCTCGAACCAATAGACTGAGGGACAGCTCCATTCATCAGGTAGTCAGGATGCTTAGCTCTCTACCTGCTCTGCCTCCCCTCCCTCTCTTACTGCCTTAACACACAAACTTTCACACATTTCCACATAACAAAAATCTCACACTAAACTCATTAAGAGCTGGTTATTCACTCAACTCAAGTTCATGTGTTCATTCAATTTGCACTACTGTTTATAACTGCACTACTGTTCACATTTACACTACCGTTTATATTTACAGTACCGTTTATATTAGTATCAGCCCTAATACACTGCATATGTCACTTTACTGTATATCAATATCAGGGCCTCCATACATATGTACATATGTATATATACATATGTCACTTTACTCAGATGTCATTGCCAGGACCTCTATACTTATATATATATTTTTATACTTAATATATTTTATACTGCTATACTTTACAATTTAAGATAGTATCGTATTTTTCTTATTTATTATGTTAATGTTTATTTGATGTTTAGTTATAGGCTTACTGTTTATTGTTGCACCATAGGTCTGAGAGTAACGGAATTTCGATCCTGTGTATAACCTGTACATATTGCAGATTTGACAATAAAGTTGACTTTGACTTTTGACTTTGACTTGTCTGACTTGTATACCAAAATATTTTGCACCGCAGTATTATTTTTTAAAACTGCATTTGCTTCCAAGTGGTTCACTAATAGATTAGTTAGATTTGTCATGTTTTTTTCTTTTTTTTTGCAAAATATACATTAGTGTGCTAGAGCTAGAAATAGAACATCTTTTGTTTCTCTTGGTAACTTATACTGCCTCCTTTTCTCCCACATTCTGTTGTTTCATAGGAAGTGGCAGATAGGTCTTTACTACCAAAGAAGATACTAGACTGAAGTTTAAATATTCTCTCTGTCTTTACTTAAAACTCAACAAAAGCTGACTAGGAGGAGGACTAATAGTAGGTGCTTGTGGCCTACTTTTTGGTGTTGCATGTTGTTGTTCATCATAGCAATCTTGAGAAGAAGAGCAAGTCTTTGGGGAAAAAGCCTCCCGGAGGGAAGAGAAAAATTTCAGTCTCCACTGGTTCTGAATATAACTCTCTAAGGAGTAAGACAGTGTTATTAAGGCCGAACACTTGCACATACACACGTGCATACACAGACACCCACACAAGAAGACACAGAACTTTAACTGTTGCACTCTCAACACACTTAGTATGTGGTATTTTATGACAGTAAAGATGCCAACTGATCTTCAGCTGTTTCACTAAATGTTTATGCTGCCTGACAAATAGAGTTGACAACACCAAAAGAAGATTGATAAATGATGGTAAACTGCTGTTGATGATGATACATGGTGTGGATTCCAAATCAAGTTTTAATTATGACATAGCTCTAAATTTAATACAACCCTAATTTAAAATCAGCTCTGCTCCAAATAATGATAATGACATGGCCCAGTGTCTTATGTTTTGTATTCAGGTCTGTGTCCTTGTTTCCCTGGTGTTTCCTGTTTTATTTTGGTAGTCTTGTGGTCCCTGTACGTTGTGTTTGGTTTTGCTCCCCTCTATTGCCTGATTGTGTCACCTGTGTTCCCTCCTGTGTTCTATTCCCTCATCAGTCCTCTTGTGTATTTAAGCCCTTGGTGTTCCTTTGTTCTTTGTTTGGGTCCTCGTCTGTTCGTCCATGAGATGTCGGCTAAGTGTTTAGTTTCGAGTTTTCAAGTTGTTTCAGTTTTTGAGTTCAAGTGTAGCTGGCCCCGACCAGCCTGCTTGAAGGTATTTTCAATAAATCAATTGACATTCGTTTTCGTCCTGCGTCCTGCTCTGGGTCCTCCCTGCCTTTCCTGCACCAGCCGTGACAGATAATGCCTATTGAACTTAATAAGTGGCCAATGTTATACCTTCCTGTAGCACTGGCACATATGAGTTCAACAGCTGTCAGCCGCTGCTGTTAGACCAGTATTTCTCAGACTCTGAGGTGGACCCCAGTGGTTAGGAGTGAAGCCACTGCAGGTGAGGTGCAGATAACCAGGAGAAAAATATGAAGTGAAACTAAGTTGAACCAATGAGACTTATTAAGGGCGTTTTCCTGCACTATTGTGCTGACCTTATTTATTTTTATTTTTTCATGATTGCAAAAAATACGGGTTGTGCATCATGAATTTTCAATTTTTCACTTTCTGAAGTGGGGCATTCCAGAAAAAGAATGATATAAGTGATGCTCCAAAAGTCAAACCAACCTCTCCTGCTATTCATTTTTTTTTTAAAACAAAACAAAAAACATATGAACATAATTAATTCACAAAAAGCTAAAAACAAGCTATTTATATTAAATAGGCAGAAAACGTTGTGTGAAAATTGCCTCACCAAAATTTGTATTGTATTAATTTAATTTTTTGTGTTACAGTAGTAGTAATTTTTTATTTTATGTTCATTATGCACTTTGAGGATTGGTATTTTATGATTTAATGCAATAAAGTCCTTGTTTTACATAGGCTGGGTTTTTGAGATTCTTGACACTGTAAACTGAGTACAACTCAGAGGAGATTTGTACTTAAGGAAAGAACTTAAGAACTTCCAAACTCTTTAACATACCAGACACATTAACGTGAGATAGTCATTATTTTTTGTGATAATCTTTTTCATGTGTTATTTTATTAGGGTATATTCAGGAACCCTGTGGCTTCAACTGCTCAGTGTATCTTGTTAGGTGTATATCTAGAAAACTTTGTTCAGCCCCAGAATCCATAAGTGCTTGCAAGTCTATGGTTTTCTTTCTCTGTTTACCTGCTATTCTTCCTTGCAGGCTCGCAACCCACCTCCTCCCCATCTCTACTTCATCCAAATCTTAGTTTGCCATCCAAGCCTCCATCTTTATCTTCACCACCACCAGCGTCTAGACTCTGAGGGGTCATGTCCTAATTTCTGTCATTGCTGGGATTCTTTTCTGATTTGATGGGCCATCAGAGTCTAATCGCCAAATAGATTTATTGAATTATGTGTATCAATAAATGTTCAACTTTTCCAAATAATCCCTCCTTATGAAACTGTCTAATAGTAAAGAAGACAACACAGTCCCAATTGTCAACTTATCTGTTGGTAATAAATAAATAAAACATAGAGACTGAAATACACTTCTTGACTAACTGCTTCAGGAAATAAGTGAGGGGCAAATTTATTACCTGTGGTGAATTTTAAAATTTTCATTAAAAGTTCTTGAACTTTTCCAGTGTGTCAGCCACTGAGTACTTTTATACCAACCATGACAGAACAATCCAGCCATGACATGGACTCAGCGGATGCCAACCCAGTATAGAGAGCCCTCACAAATCAAGGAATACTGCTGGGGAAACAGGATCAAGCCCTTTCAAGCATTATCCAAATACACTCAACTTAGTAGCAGCTTTATAGGCTTGGAGGTATGATGCAGACAATTATAAATCATTTAATCGTTTATGGAGTCTGGGACTGAACAAAGTTTTTTATACACTTAATCACTCAAACATCACTCTAGAACCCCTCTCAACTCCAATGCAGACCGCTGCACTAAATGGGAAAATCATTGTATAAGTTATTCACAAACCTAAACCATGCATCTCATAATATCAGGCAATCATCATGAAGATCCATATTTTTTAATTTTTGAAGGACTTGGCTCCCCATAGTCCTTGGTCACCTTTTCATTAACAAAACATAACCAAAAATATAAATCTTACACTGATGTAAACCCTGCTTATTTCACCTTAAATGGTGCCAAATTTGTAAGGAAAATGCATTTGTGGGTTGAGCAGCAGAGTTGAATATGTGGGTTGCACCCATAAAAAACTTACCTAATCTTCTCTGCCAATACCAAACAGCTTATTCTACTATTGACTTTTGTGTTGAGCTTCTGGTACCAAAGGTGCTGACAATCAGGCTTGTCATCATTGGAGGCAATCTCAATGCTGAGAAAGAGTCTGCAACCAGTGGCAATCCCATAGCTCCACAATCTGGAACTGAACTCCGTCTTCAAAGATGGCAACACTTAGTCTCAGTGACGTGTGGTGAGGTTTGTGATGGGTGAGGCACTGATTCATCTGGAGTTGGATGTTCAGATATATGAACCCAAAATAGAAGCTTATGTTTCAATTTTAATTATGCTAATGATTAATTATGCTTTAATCAACTCCATACTGTTCAACAATGATGGCAAGAAAAACAAAGTATTTAATGTAAGGTCAAACTAATTTTTTTTTCGGGGGGGGGTGTCTCTTTTTAAATAAATTAAAAAAACATGTATTATCTTACCTTTATTGGAAGTTGAAGTCCATGCGCCTATCCTGCTCCCTGTGGGGCAGCACTGACCCTATCGGTGCGGCATGGTACTTTCTGCCTCACCCTGTGTATTTTCACCGTGCATTTATGACCGATCACAAAAAATCTGCATGTCACACACATTCATTCAATATATTAGACAGACTGTGGAACATCAACATGTGTAGCACATGTGTAATCAAACATGTATATTGATTATATAAAGAGAGACAACAATGGGCATGCGCCAACTGCTTGCTTCATTTATTGTATGTGACACAGCGCCACCAGAGGTGAGCCACAGCACTGCACTGGCTCACCCCGCATTTCTTCCTTTGAACAGGCAATGCATAAATTCCGCGATTTTGACCATTTAGGTGTTGAAATAATTCAGAAAACAGTTTTATAAAACAGTTTTATAAAACAGTCAAGTGGTCAAATGTATTTCTCTTATCATTGTTAGTATTTTACTTGTCATGATGACAGGGGAGACACTGTCTCACCTGCCTCCCCTGACTGCACATCACTGCTCAGTGGCCAGCAGATGCTCACTACTAATGCAGCTAAGCTACATTCTGCCCTGACACCACCCTGCTGTCTCCTATCTGTACTTTGTAGTGTAGTTTCTTTTTAATAGTACTTTTGTAGTCTTAATGACCACTCAAAGCACTTTAGACTGCAGGCCACATATCACAACATAATCATACAGTGCTTATGTGATATCAGTGATATCATTCATGAGAGCTATGTTTGACAGATTATAGCCCAAAAAGTCATTTACACCTGTTTAAATACAGCAAGTCATTTTTATTTTTGCCAAATACCAAAAATCACTTTTTGGCATGATGTCGGTGAAAAGGTGAGAGAGAGAGATGCTGGTGTGGGCTGTCACACTGAAGCTCAGTTAGCCCCAGCTGTGTCATCAGGGTCAACGGCAGCATGTCGTTTTCGATAGCAGCAAAATCCCCAAAACAATCGTTGAGCTCACCAGTGAGAGATGCACTAACTTCTGCATACCGCCTCGTTTGCACACTCGTACTGACAACCATGACCTCCCGCAGACCTGGGAAGCGTGTGGTGCAGGTGACAAGTGTCTCTGGAGAAGTTGCATTCATGTTTGCAGCAAGGTCCGGGGGGTGGGGTGGTGGTGGGGATGTCCCGTTGGTGCCGAAGTGAAGTCTGGATGTACGAAAGGAGCGCTGTATGCACACAGAACAGGGTGCCGGTAGAAGATTTCAGCTTTCCGGGTTATCTCAAAAAGTCTCCAAAAGTCACTAAATTTCTCACTAGTCGCTTTTTGGAGAAAAAAAATTGCTAGGGGTTCTGAAAAATTACTAAGTTGGCAACACTGTGTGTCACATATGAGTCCCACCCAAGGCACACGGCATCACATCGCATGAGCTGTGATTGATTAATTATTCATTCTTCTTCCTTTTGAGGTTTTGAAGCAGTTAGCAGACATCTGTTACACACTACTGCCTCCATGAGATTAAAAGGGGAATTGCATGCTGAGTTGCATTCATTGCTTGTGCCAGCGGGCCAAAAATAACACGTATGAACAAGACTCGCGGGGCCGTATAAAATCTGAGCTTGGGTCATGTTTGGCCCGTGGGCCGTAGTTTGGACACCCCTGTTGTAGAGGGTGACTCTGCCTCACCTGAACAGGAAAATGAACAGCATCTGTTCTTTTATCTAGCAGACGCATTGTGTGACACAGTGCAGACACTTTGTGTGTTTGCTGATATTTGTTGCATTTGAAATGACCTGCAACACGTTACTCCATCTGTTTTCGCTCCTCTTTTGTAGCGCTATCTAGACGCTGAAGTACTGTGACCACAACTTACGAACATCTGCACTCGGTCCGGCCAGCTTTAACCCCTGAGCCCAGCGCTCAAAATGATACATAAATTATGTTTTTAACTCTTTCATCTCTTTGTATGCAATAAATGGGGGATGGATACGCCAGTACGATTGTCTCTTAATGTGTTATGATTCCTCCATTTAGGCTCCGATCGGTTTGATGTTTGAAGGAGCCCAGTGATAAAAATAAAATGCAATCTTCCCTCAGACATATTAAACCTAAAGTAACGAGCCTTTTTTTGAAAATGTAAGGAGTAGGAAGTACAGATATTTGTGTAAAACTGTCGCGAGTAACAGTAAAAAGTTGTAAAGAAATACTCAAGTAAAGTACAGATACCTGAAAAATCTTCTTAAGTACAGTAACAAAGTATTTGTACTTGGTTACTTCCCACCTCTGCTGAGCACATATTACACAGATCAAACAGCACCAAATCTTGACCCTTCCGTCTGTATTCAGAGGGCCCGTAACAGAAAGTAGGTTAATGTAAACATTTGGATGGGTTCATACTAATGTTATCATGCATAAGATCATGTATTCTTAGATATGAACTTTGCTCAGATTTATTTTATTTTCTTTGGAATGATCTAGATAACATAATTCATTCCCTGCAAAGCTAAAACACACCTAGTTCTGTAAAATGGTAAATTTTATCAGAAACAATAAATTACTTGTCAGCCTGTATTTAATTTAAGGAAGGTAGAACGTAGACTATGATGGTGCAGATAAAATGTGACAGCTGTGGAACATAATAACTGTAACATAATAATGTCTTCAAAATGATTCAAGTGAAGAAAAAGAGCAAAACCACCACTCTCCACCCTTTAGGAGGAGTGTGTTTTGGGGGACAGCTGAACCCATAAACGGGTGTTTGTTTATGCCTTTTCCCAGAAAATCATTAAGATTGCAGATCCTGGCTGAATATTAACTGTGGGTTGATGTCAGGAGTTATGACCATCTGGCTTATCTAATGCCTTTTGTGGGAAGAAGTAGGGCACAAGAATATGGCTTGTCCCAACTGAGAGTCGACACCCATACCAGATACACCTATTTGTGAATATTTCATATCCAACCCTAATCAGAGCATCAGAAGACTTTAAAGTTTGTTTACACATCTGTTCTCCTCTCCTGTATCCAGGTTGCGCTAATAAGGACTTACCAGTCAAACACAAAGAGAGAATACAAAGGCTTCACACTTGCCTAAATAAAAGAAAACTTTCCCCTTCTTCTGTTATGGTGAGTCTTACATCTTTATTGATAGAAAGTCATGAAACCCCTGCTCAGATTCACCAAAAGTTTCTGGTTTATAATAGCTGTGTCTCTAAAGATTCTGTCACAGTTAAGCTGTGTAGCAGGTAGGTTGCAGACCCAGATGCAGGACACAGGACACAGTAGGAGAACTAAAAGCAAACCTTTAATGCTAGTTATTCAAAATAACAAAGTCAAAAAGAAATCTGAAAGCTAAGCACAAACCCATGGAATGCACACATCAAGGCAAACAGGAACCATAGGAAACTGGGTGCGCTGTGTTAAACAGATTATTTGGTAATTCAGCACAGTGGACACAACAGAGTAAAAAGACAAATTAAACTAATAAAGGAAAAATAAAGCAAGTAAAACCAAATACAAGACAAGATTCAAAAGACTATCAATAATAAAGCAGGAAATAAAAGCAAAACCAATGACAGGGATTGTCCTTAGCAAGACTAAGGAAATGATCGTTGATCCAAGGAGGAGGAGGGTGCAACACACACCACTCCATATATGTGGAGAAGTGGTGGTGAGGGTGAACACCTTCAAATTCCTGGGCACTCACATCAGCGCCGATCTCTCCTGTGACCTGGTAAAGAAGTTAGAGCAGTGTTTGGCACGCCTGCTGAAATTTTTACAGAGCGTTCTCACCAGTGGCCTCACAGTCAGATTTGGGAACTGCTCTATACAGGACAGAAAGGCTCTTCAGAGGGTGGGGAAGACTGCCAAAACCATCTCAGGAGTTGCCTTGCCATCACTGGAGGACATTTACCACAACAGGGTCGTCAGAAGAGCACAGAACATTGTAAAACACAACACACCCACAACACGGCCTCTTTACACCCCTGCCATCAGGGAGATGGTATCGGAGTGTGACATCAAGAACCACCAGAATGAGGAACAGCTTTTTTGCACAAGCCATTTGACTTGTGAACCGCCACCTCTGACATGAGGACTGACGCACACATACACACTGCTCCTGCTTTGGATTTTTGATGGCAAACTGCACTATATGCATATGACACTTTACACAAGATTGTTTACCCACTGTCATACCATTCATTCACTGCCACTGCCTCTATACGGTCTACCTCATGTATATAAGTTGTCTATTTTTTATAATTCCTCTATTATTATTTATTTATTTATTCACCTTTTCCTACTCTTCCTTTTAGTTTATATATATTTTCTAGTGCAGTCGAGGCTTTTATCTTTTTTTTTTAAATGAACCTGTGATTTTGGGCTGGGCCTTGTAATTGCTGAATGAATGTTTTTTATACCATCGCTTCTATTTATTACAAGTGGACACACGCACGCATAACTCTTTATTTTTACTGTGGACTGTGAAGAACGATAAAGGCTATCCATTCACAAACAGGAGAAACATTTTCTTTCACTGCAAACGTGGATCAATGAACTCAGCACACGCTGGGACAGCTGACTGTGAACACTGAACATCCTCAATCCTCCATTTGTTTCGCAATTTTCGAGCTTTAAAAGTAACTGTACGCACTGAAATGATCTCGATTGTATGACTTTGTGTAACTTATAGTTGAACTGAGGTTGCTCAGCAGAGGATGGCATGTTTCCTCAAATTTGGAAAGGTATTGGTCAGTGTGAAGAAGTGAAAATGAGTGTTGCAATTGTTCAGAATGAACCCATGAAATTTTAATGATAGTCTTTATTTTAAAGAAGGAAAACGCTTAGTATTTCTCTTAATTTAAGCATTTGAATGAATAGAAAATAAAGCCAAACGTTACGTAACCTTCTATCTTTGTTTGACAGTGTGAAGAACAAACCTGATGACACAAACTCCCAGAAAGCTTAAAAGTCAACCAAACACATCCAAACTTTTATTTATTTATTTATTTTCTCTGAGGCTGGCAAAAAACGAAGCCGACTGAGCCCAAAGACAGCTGTGTGGTTATCACAATAAACATAGCATCTTTTCTCAGGTTTATTGTGTGTTCCACTGAATTACTAAGCTACTGAAAAACCCTCATGAATGTTAACATAGAGAAAATAGGAATGTGGATGTGGCCCATACACACCCTTGAGTTCACTGAAGAACATTTTTGCAACCTTTGTATCAGCAGCTGTCTGCAATATCCTTGTCCTTTCCCACCAGTTCTTCTTCATCTTCTCCTTCTCTCCTTCAGCCTAGCTTGAGACAGTTCCTTTGCCTTGTTGTAGCAGTCTTTCTGCTTGGGAGTCCTTATCTGCATATACAGTGTGGCGTGTGTGCATATCATTGAACAAGCAGTACACTGATGCATCGCTCTGATCAAACCAATCCTCGTGCTTCTTCTTGATATATCCGACTGCATCTTCCGCGGCTTGAAGGAGTTTCGTACAAAGATCATCCCAGTGACTGATTGTGTTGTCATCTTCTGTACGTTGTAGATCCTCAAAGGCAAACGTGATCCTGTCTCTGAGAGTTTCTGATTTCTCAGTTGTTCCTAGTTTTGCAACATCAAGCTTCTTAGTTTGTTGGACTCATTGGTCCTGGTAGCAAGTTGTTACTCTAGCTTCACATGTAAGTATTCAGTCTTGTTGTCTAATGATGATAAGGTCAATGTGGTGCCAATATCCTTAATGTGGGTGCCTCCATGTTGATTTGTAGCTAGGTTGCTGCTGAAACAGTGTGTCGGTAATAACAAGTTGTTTCTCAGCACAGAGGGAAAGCAGGATGGTACTGTTTGAATTTTCCTTGCCTATTCCATGGTGGCCGATGACTTTTTCCAAGCTACACGGTCTGTCTGTGCATTCATTAAAGACACCAAATAGAGCAATTTCTCAAAGCGTGCAACTGACTGGATGAGCTGGTCAAGCTGTTTATAAAAATTTTCTTTAGCTTCATGGGTAGGCATACACATTGACAAAGGTGACATAAGCTTCACACACTTTCAGGCGTATAGTTATGAGCCTGTCGTTGACTCCTTGTGGGACCTTGTCAAGAAGATTCAAATGATAGTTTTGGATTGCAAAGCAAACTCCTGTTTGCCTGGGAGTGGTTTGCATTCTGCAAACAGTAGCACAAAGAGACCCACAATTCACTCTATTTCCATTAGACATACCAAAGCATATAACTTTCATTTCCTACCAAAACATGTCCCTGTGTCATTGTCACAGTCATCAGTGAGAGGAAAGAGAAAAAAAATGTCCTCCTCTCTGCTCATTTTCTATCCATAATTAAAGTGTCTCTGAGGACCCTTGCTCTGCACTGCCCTATTTCCATATTCACACAAAAAGAAAGCCTTTTATGCTTTGTTCTGTCTGGAGAAATCATGGCATTTCTTCTTCATAATGATGTCTTCCTCTCCCCATAGAATTGGACTGTTCTCCAATTCAGAATGTGGTCTCATGCTTGCATGGCCTGTTAGCTTTCATTTCCTGCGTCTTATTATGGCATCTGTATATGATGACTGTGATCTCACACTAGTTCAAGGTTCCATCAGCGACATTTCTTATGTATGCAGGATGGAAAATATACTCCAAATAAAACAATACAACCATGATAAAGGCACCAATATAGAAACCTGTATAAAGATGCCATGACCAAGAGTATATAAGGCAAGTCAAACTGCTGCAAACTATTAAGGACACCTACACTGTACTCGTCGTACTCCGCTGACTAAGCCTATGTTTGAATTCTGTTTTTATATTTAATCTTTACTCTCAAACCCTTAAACAACACGAGTCTGCAGCCAAGAGAATAAAAACAATCTGTTGCGAGCAGGTTATATTCAGAGTTTCTTTTTAAAAACCCTGGAAGCACCACATTTTCACTGATTCTTTTATTTTCAGCATGTTTTAAGTATAATATAAATTCTCTGTTGGCGAAATATGTTTTATACAGTATGCGCAGCCTAGTGCATGCCTAAGTGTCATGGACTGCCAGTCCTCTGTGACTGGGTTTGTGTTTTCTTTCTTCTCTGCCTCTTTTCACTCTCTCTCTCCTCTCCTCTGTCTGTGTGTATGTGTGCTTCAACTCCACCCTTGTGTTTCAGTGGGTGGGGATTTCCATGGCTCTCTGGTTGCACACCTGGAGGTGGTAATCACACCTGTGTGTCATCATCTCATTGGAGCTGTGGCTTCTTGAGCAGAAGTTTGACCTTCAGTGATTGTTAGATTACTCATGTCAGTATTGTTGGTTCCTGAGTATCTTGTCTGTGCTGTTCACAAGAAAATAGTTTTGCACTTACCTGTTTTCCACCTTCTGCACAAAACCCTGACACACAACTGAGAGAGAGAGGAGTTGCTGTGGACTTCCCTGTTCTGGGAACCTGACCCTCTGGATTTGGAAAACCTGCAAATTCTTTGCTGTAAAGAAACTTGTGAACTTTTGAGTCTCATGTTTTGAGTCTCACATGCTCTATGGACATTATGACACTAAGTGTTTTCTATGTAACATTCACACACATTTGCACTGCAATAAATGCATATGAGAGCATCTACTTTGGTATGCAGACTGGAGCAGCCAGGGATTGAACCACCACCCTTCTTATAAGTAGGTGACCTGCTCTAGGTCTAGTATACTGTAGCATTCACACATTCATACATTAGTTTTAAATGGATCCAGTTTAAAGTTTCTGATCTCTAATGTGTAGCCGTCACCTTAGAAATAAATAGCAGCAATGAGAGTGCACTTATTGTTAAAATAATTAACTCAAATTAAAATGTTTGCTGCTCTGTGTGCTAAATCACCAGATTTGCTCTGGCATTAATTGCACATCCTTTTTGACACCGGTGTGGCATTTTACTGGTATATCTTTGATGGTGTTTATAGATTTTTATTTGATAATAGGTGGAGTAGGTGGTGCTCATAGGAATCATTTTCTGTGAAAGAAAGTCATATGACCCATGAAACGCCCATTTTAGATTGGTTAGATGCTGACAATGCCCCCCCCCTTCACATCAACATGCAGGAGAAACCCTGAGCTAACGTAACGAGTTGATAACAAGCTTCGTGTGACCATTTGTCCTGATCACCAGTGTTAGGGTAAGTGAGTCCAGATAATGGAACAATACATTGGGTATGGCAGCAAACTTCCTCAATCTCAATCAAGACAAAACTAAGGCTTTGATCACTGGCACCAAAGCTGAGAGAGAGAAACTTTGTAACAAACTTCAGACTCTTGAACTAAACCCATGTAAGCAGGTTAAAAACCTTGGTTATTATTTGACTCAGAACTCACATTCAAAGCTCACATCAAAAACATTACAAAAATTGCATTTTATAATTTAAAGAAGATTGCAAGAGTCCGACTGTTTCTCTCTCGATCCATGCTTTTATCACCTGCAGCATTGTTTACAGCAATGCTCTTCTTTCTGGTCTTCCAAAGAAATCTTTGTCGCCGCTCAGCAAACTTGGCTGCACGTGTGTCGACAAGGACTAAAAAAAGTGTTCACATTACACCAATTTTAAGGTCTCTGCATTGGCTCACAGTCACTTTCACAGTTGATTTTAAGATCCTTTTACTGTTTTTTGAGACTCTGAAAAGTTCAAGGCCTTCCTATCTTTCTGATTTACTTTTACACTACGAACCCTCCAGAGCCCTCAGGTCCTCAGATAGGAAAATGTTAATTGTGTCTAAAATTAGAACTAAAACTCATGGAGAGGTATCTTTTAGTTATTATGCTCCACGTTAATGGAACAGTCTAATTGATGACCTGAGGACTGCTGAGACTGTTGGGATTTTTAAAACAAAACTTCAGACTTTCCTTTTTAGTTTGGCTTTTTAAAATGTTTGTATCTGTTTTGTTTGTTTTGTTTGTTTTTTTATTTCACTTTTCATTCATTTACTGATATGTTATTCCTCTTTTAGTGCACCTATGATTTTTATTATTTCAACTTAGTTGCTTTTATAATTTCCTTTTAACTTTATTATTTTTTTATTTTATTTTTTTATCTCCACTTTTTCCATATGTAATTTTTGGTAGGATAGCATTTTTCTTATTTTCCTGGTACAGTGCAGACTATATGAGTGGACCTGTGTGGGTGCCCAAAAGACTAGGTGGGAGTGTAGGGCCAGAGGGGTGATGGGAAGGTGTGTAGTAAAGGGGATGAATGTGTACGTGAGTGGGTTTGGATCCTCCTGCTATGCAAGTGCACTCGGACAGGGTTTGCTGATCTGTTATGCAGCCTATGATCACTGAATTAGGCGATTTTCATTGGAAATTCATACTCTTCAGACACCATAACTTTCAATAACCTTTTCAAAATATTTTAATACATTTAATTCAGTTTTCAAGTCTTAAAAATCATTTTAGCCTCATCTTCACTCAACCAATCACACCATCTCCAAGATCCAGACATTTTTCCATCAGTGACCTTTTACAACACAACAATTGATTGATCCTTGATCACTGATCATTGTGTTCTCCATCTAAAGCTTTATAAAGATCAGTGTGATTTAAACAGTGAGGCATGAGACCTTCAGTGCTTGTAAAAACACAAATGTCAGCAAATGAATTTGTTCCTCTGATTGCTCTGACAACCACTTTATGAATGAGGAAATGAATGGGGGTGTCAGACAGGTGGTTCAGGTGCAGCAGGAGGGGCGGAGTCAGAGAGGATAAAACCTGCCAGCGAGCAGGTTAGGTTCACAGAGTCTGTTACCCTGGTAAGTGACTCAAAGTTGAAGTTAGTTTCCCTCATTTTAGGGTTAACAAACCCAGAGTTTTTAGCTAAACCTGCTTTCTGGAAGAGGACCCTGGTCCCTGAGCTACTGGTTTGTTTTAGTCAAAGGCAACATATCTCCAGTCTAGTCAGCACTGATTTGCTACAGAATGGAATATGTAAGCCTTTCCAATTTTTATTTTAGAATATTTCTTTTTGACTTTTATTGTGGCCTGACTTTCCTAAAAAGTAGAGCTGAAAAAAGGAGAACAAACAAACAAAAACGATTCTGTTTTAATGTTGTGTTTTCCCTTCACTGGTACTCCACAGTCCCAGCTGTCATTCAGCTACAGCCTTATATAACTTTTGGAATCATGTGAGGTTTTTGCAAAGTCAACTAAGATATTGATACCAAAAATTTAAGACCACGCCAACAACATTCAAATAAACCATCACAATTTTGATTAAAAACTTGTTGGCAAGCTTTTCTATTACTGGAATGTCCTTCTCTGGAAGTTATAGTTATGAATTATTCAGACAGCTTTGTTTGCAGGAGACTATTCTTTTTAGTCTTACCTTAGAGTAGGATAAAAATGAATTTGACATCTCTACAGAAATTCATGACTTGCACACGTTGTTAAAACTTTTTCACAGAAACCTGTCCTAGCAGACTGGTAATGTGTTCCATTTCTAAACACATGGTTGTCAACATTAAAGATGGCTTAGTGAAAGAAACAGCAGGCAGGCAGAAATGAAACCTTCGTAAATTGCTTTTGACAAGAAAATGACCGCAAATTAAAATTAGATATTGATAAATTCTCAAGAACCAAATAAGAATTTCAATTAATTTAATTTTAAAAATCTGATTTCACTATAAAGTGTAATAAATGTAAAGAAACAAGCAGAGAAATTTGAGGGCGCGATTGAAGAGATTTGAGGGAGAAAGGTTTGAGAGAGAGCGACTGAACTTTTACAAACAACTATAATAAAAAGTCAGAATTTCACAGTATCACACATTCAAGAATGAAAAACAACAACTATTCAAAGAAAAAAAAACAAAACTCAAGATTGACTGTTAAATGTTAAATATCACTTTAACATCCACTGCAGAGCAAACATCATGTCATTATTGCTATACAAATTCAAGCATGCTACCATTTAGTTTATGAAATTTAACATTGATTAAAACTCTGGATTAGTCAACAAAGGTGAACACAGGCTCTGTTTACCTTCTATCTTATTTTCCCTGGTAATAGAAATAGACAGTTTAGCCCTGCCTACAACGAAGTTTAAAAGTTGCCATGCTCCAAAGATAAAGAGAGTTTCTGACCACACTTCACCAAAAGAAAAAAAAAGAGAAAACAAAACACAAAAAAGCACCCCAAGTCTTCCACATTCTGAAAAACAATGAAAATTGGTTTCCATCGATCTGCACAAAAAGACAGCCACTAGAAACCGTGTGATTAATCACTGAAACAAAATAATTCACTGCAACAGCCCAGTGGAATATCCTGCACTCTAAGTCACATGTGTGTTTGTTTAACACTAGAGCTGCCAAAGGGGTCATTTTGACTCCTTTGCTATCTTAAAATGATGAAACGAGTCATCTTGACCCCACTGTAAGCAGTGTAAAACAACAATCGTCCCTTGAGTGCCTCACAATACGTATTGTTTAGACACATTTTGATATGAAGGCTGGAATATCATGAGCAAGTGTTAGCTAGATGAGATAAATAGATATATAGGGACTGTAGTTAGATAAAAGATGAAAAAGTATTGCAGGTCAGGGGTGGGATACTGAGCCGGAGCAGAGCGGGGCAGAGCAGATGGCAGATGACGGATGTGGAGAACGAGGCGGGTTGCTGGCTGAATAGAGTGCAACGAACTAATCTGAGCAAGAAAAAAGTGAAATTCAGAGCAGAGCAGCTGAATTGGATGGTGTTCTGTCCTGAGAAGCAGAGCTAAGGGGGGCTGCAGACTGAGCACAGTGGACAAGAACGAGATAGCAATCCAGTGAAGAGAAGCTTGTATGGAAATTGTAATAAATTTTCGCTGTTTCACATGTACAATAATTATTCATTTGTGTTTCTTAATCTGTTGTAGCCAACTTTGACAGTTTTAAAATGTAGGCATTTATTTTAGCATAACAAATTTATTTTAACATAACTAACCACACATTATACAAAATCTACTATCAGTTTTTCCATAATTCGTTTTTCGATAATCAAATTATTTAGATGTGTTAGTCATCGTGTTGTTTGTTTGTTCTAAAATATTTTTACCTTTACAATCTGTAATGAAATAATCAAAATTATTTATCAAACTAAAAAGCCCCCAAAACTCAAAGATAAATACCTTTTTTGCTATAATTAAATAAAGAAATGACTTCTTTGGATTGCTGCTGGTGTTGCAGGATCATCTTTTATTAAAAACATACCAAGCTTTGAATGAGTTTGAATGTCAGATAGAAAGCACTTAGACATAGAAAAGGCTGCTTGTATGAATGTATATGTGAATGAGACATGCTGTATAAATCACTTTGAGAAAACTGCAACATAAGAACAATTTACCATCTATTTTAGGATGTGGGCAGGAACGTCCTGCTGAAACAAAAGGTTTCTCATCTAGTCACTGAGATCAAGGAGCTTAAAATTACGTCACCATCCCACTCTGACCTCCAGTCAGTTTCTTGGACCTGTCACTGTGTGTTTTCTGCACAAACATCACATCAATACCTTTGAATTTCATTGTTTTCATATACCTGCAATCTTTTCTTGTCATCTCCTGCTCCATTTAAATTTAGTGATGCAATTTTAAAATCACTCATTCAGAGAAAGGATACAACCAGATTATACAAAAACAAAATGAACAAAGAAAAACCTTTAACATGATTTTTCTCAATCTTCATTTAACTCCTGCCGAACTTTACCATGATCTTTTCCAGTCTGTATAGTTTCTGATCAGAGAAACCACCTTTATCTTTAATTTTCATATTTGATCTCACTGACTTAAGAAAAGCCACTTCATCTGGAACATAGTTATCTAGCTTCACACGTTTACATTATTTGTTTTTTTTTTTAAAGTGATTTTTTTTTTTTCAACCCTGTGAGTCACTTTGGTTCACTCACTGTCTGGATCAACAAATCCTTGAACCCTACAATTATCCTCCACATTTCTCTCCTTTGCACTGTGATTCTATTTTCTTTGTTAATTGTTACCTTTTTGGCTTTTGAGCTAGTATTGTTAACTTCAGATTTTCTCTTTGATGTGAAACAATCAGACTGCTGTCCTCTTCCATCATATTAAAATCTACACATTAGTGAATCTCTTTTAGCACAGCTTCTACCATTTTCCTGCCTTTTTTTCTTTTTTTTTACATCCTCCTCTCCTTCAACAACCTCATTACCACCCACTGCACCAATGTTCTCATCACTAACACTTACACTGTTAACTTCATTTCCCTTCAATAACATCAGAAAGATATCCATTGAATTTTTGCTCTGACCAGTTAAGCCCTCCCTGTCACTGTGTGGTAGAAGTATCAATGTTGAGTCCAGGAGAGAAAGAGAAGGCCTATGCTCAGCATCCACAAAACTCACATCCTGACAACCATTCTTACAATGCAACTAGATTAACAGCTTGTAATCAGTGAATGAATAATTTTCTTCGCTGAATACTTGCACTAAAGATAAACAACTGAGAAGAAAATTGCCCACCCCCCAACCCCTCAGACCAATCCTCTCAGCAAATCAAACAGTGCCACCACTGAGTCTACTTTGACATTCCCGGAATATCCGCCCTATTGAAACTATTGAAAAACAATAACCACATGCCAATCTCCAGTGACAATTTAAGATTAAAAGTCACAAAGTGCTTTCCAATATATATATATAAAAAATACAACAACAATTAAAACAGTATAAATGGATAAAACTAAACAAAAGCAAGCCTGCACAGCTTCTTTTAAAGGTATCGACCGTGTCCAATGCAAACGAGTTCCAGAACTTGGGAACTTCAGCTTAAAAAGCACAATTTTCTTTTAGTCTTTAACCTGAACCAAGATACCACCAACAATTGATCAGTTGACTTCAGAGATCTACTAGTTACATATGGATGTAAAGGTTCTCTGAGGTAGAAAGGCATCTGACCATGAAAATCTTTGAAAATGATTAGCAAAAAACAGAACCCCAAACTTTATGGGAAGCAAGCATAGAGGATAAAATTGGTGTCACATGAGACCTTTTAGGTGACCTGCTGAGAAGCCTCACAGCAGTATTCTGGACCATTTATAAGTGAACCAGGGATGACTTGCTCATACAACACAATAAATTGGCAAGATGGCAATGTGCATTAGTGCAGCTCTTCTGTATGGTGAGCTTTTGTGTTATTTGTGGCATGTATGTTCATGCTCTGTCAAGGTATGCACTACTATAGCTCACAGGAGATAATAAATTGTGGTCTAGAGTTCAGCAGGGTTGTCACGACAGAATTCTAGTCAGTTCACATCATCCCCATAGACAAGCAATACCTCCTGACTCGTGGATTGCTGTTGGGTCCGCTAAGTGACAAAGGCGACATAGAAAGAGGAAGCAGAAAGAGGGCTTCCGGGTGTGGCTGCACGCCACCACTCCTGAGCGTATTTCTCTCCAGTGTCAGGTCCATTGCCAACAAATTGCATGAGATGGAGCAGTAGCTGGCCAGTGTTTACAGGACTGCAGTCTGATGGTAATAACTGAGACCTGGCTCCACCCAGGAATTCCCAAAGTGGTAATTCAGGTACCCGGCCATACAATCCACCATCAGCATCGCAACAGAGGCTCTGGTGAGAAAATGAGACGAGGACTCTACTTATAAGTGCACAGTGACTGGTGTTCTTAAAGCCGGCTTGTAGACAGGCACTCTGGCCCTCATTTAAAGACACTGTCAATCATATGCAGATTTCTTTATTTACCATGAAAGCTGACAGATGTGTGGCATTAGTGTATATCTGTGTAGGTTCTCAATCGTCCAGGTCATGGTAGTCTCTGGAACTTGAAGTGACTGGTCTTCTGTAAGTTTCTTGAAGATGTTTCACCTCACATCCAAAAGGCCTCAGTTCTAAAACCAACTGGTGGCAACTGGGTTGTCCCCTTGTGATTGTTGACCCATTACTGTTCATGTGCATAACTGCATATGCCAAGGTGTGAAAAAGACCTGGGTCACTGCAATGAATGGTTTTGGGTGAAATCACTGTGAGACTTCACTGCACTCTATCAAGTTGTCTATTGAAGTCACTTGAAGAAATGTGTGAGTGGAGGTTGAGGTGCCTGGGGAGGGAGCTCAGGACTGCATTGTAAATGGAGGACAATTGGTGTCATTATCCACCACCTCTGTTCAGTGATGGTTCTTCGCAATGGACATAGATGACTTCTTTAACTCCTCTTTCAAACCATCTGTCTTCCTGGTCCAAAGTGTGAACACTGACATCCTCAGAAGAGTGCTCGTTATCTTTGTACAGCTGAGTCTTGTGCTGTTGAGTTGGCTCTTCTATGTTGTGCCATGCATTTGTGAAGTGGCTGTTTGGTTTCTCCATTGTAGAGGTCCAAGCACTCACTCAAAACCACTCATTACAATAACCCAGGCCTTTTTTCACACCTCGGAGCATGTGATTAGGCATATAAACAATAGTAGGTCAATCAACACGTCCAGGGGACAACCCCCACTGGAGTTTAAATACCTGGGACTCGCCACCTGTTGGTTTTAAGCCTGAACAAGCCTTTTGTGTGAGAGGTGAAACGTCTTCAAGAAGTCCAGTCACTTGTTTTCGAGCTCCAGAGAACAGGTTCAGTGTGTTTTGCATTGAAAGTTCAAAAGTTTCTTGAATGGCTGCAAGAATGACCACCAAAGATGCTCGATTTCGCTGTGCCATCAACTGCCCCAATAACAGCAAGACTTCCATTGACCCAGATGGGTCAGAAGTACAGATTTCATCAATTTCCTACTGACAAAGAGAGGTGAGCAATCAGTGCTCAGCCCAGCATGACAGCAACACAGCCGGGCAATCAATTACTAGATAGAACCCTGTATTCTACTCACTGTACACAAGCAGCTGCACTTCAATCCATCCCACCAACAAAATTATTAATTTTGCTGATAACACCATAGTGGTGGGATTCATATGAGGGGGAGGTGAGTCTCCCTACAAGGTTGAGCTACAACAACTGGTCACATGGTGCTCAGCAAACATCTGAGAAATTATTATAGACTTCAGGAAGAGCAGAGCAGACACCTCCCACTTCGTCATCAATGGAGTCTGTGTACTGTGATTTTAAATGCCTCTAAACCCTCATTTCCAGTGTCCTCACCTGGTCTGCTAAGACTACAGCTGTGGTTAAGAGACAAAAGAAGCAAAAGTTAAAGCAACACAAGGACAAGGAACACAAACTCACAAAAAACACAAACTCACAAAATAAAACAGGAAGTGAGATTAAACAGGGAGACACAGAAAAGAAGGTGAATAATAGCCTTTTTAAAATAAGAAGGAACACCACCAGAAGATGTTAATTATAGTATGAACACCCAGCCCAGTAGTGTGAATGACCTTTTTGAGCGGCGAGGTTGGTAAAATGCCAAGAAGAGGGTTTCATTTTTTGAACCAAAGTGATGAGCGCATTCAAAGATATTGGTACAAATCACTCTACGACAGAAGACTTGTTAAGCCATGGGGCCGGAGGTAAAGGAGGAGAGGTAATATTTCTTCTAATATGATCCATCTTATTAAAAAAAAAGTATACAGGCGTAGCAATGTTTCTTCCACCAAGCTGGGAGTATGAAATTGTCCAAAATGTGTTGTTATGCTGAAGCATTAAGAGTTACTTTCAGTGGAATTAAGAGGCAATGCCCCAATCCTGAAAAACAACCTCACATCATAATCCCCCTCTCCACCAAACTTTACACTTGGCACAGCGCAGTCAGACATGTACAGTTCCCCTGGCGACTGCCAAATCCAGATTTGTCCATCAGATTGCCAGACAGTCAAGCCTGATAAATCACTCTAGAGAAGACACCTCCACTGCTTTAGAGTGGTGTGCTTTACACCACTGCATCTGATGGTTTGCATTCCGCTTGGTGATGTAGGGCTTGGATGCAGCTGCTTGGCCATGGAAACCCATTCCACGAAGCTCTCTGCACACTGTTCTTGAGCTAATCTGAAGGCCACATGAAGTTTGGAGGTCTGTATCGATTGACTCTGCAGTTGGCGACCTCTAGTGCGCCTCAACATCCGCTGACCCCTCTCTGTCATCTTACCACTTTGTGGCTGAGTTGTTGTCATTCCCAATTGCTTCCACTTTGTTTTGAAACTACTAACAGCTGACTGTGGAACATTTAGTAGTGAGGAAATTTCAAAACTGGACTTAACGCCTGCTACACAGGGACCAGTAGTCTGATGGTGTCTTTTTGAATGACGAGATGAAACAGTGTCTCAAAACATATAGTGATGCAAACTAATTTGTTAAGTTTTTCTTTTATAAATATTGGAATCCCAGTTAGATGTCAGTTCACTATTTACTTTTATTTAACAAGACTGCTTTTAAAATTAATCAGTAGCCAATTTAAGGATGGAGACAGTAATTACATTGAAGATTTATTATAGGCTACATCTTTATAGCTCTGTTTCTCTGTGGACATTAATGTAGCTGTCAGACTGTCAAACTTGCTGTAGCTTACTGTAGCATTCACTGTTTAAATAAAACCTATCTCTATAAAACTTAACATAACATAACACACATAACACACTGATCAATGATCAGTCATTTGTCATGCTGTAATTGGAAAATGGACATAGTAGAGATTTTAGAGATGATTGCAGCTGGTTGTTTGTGCATGCAAACCTCTGGTTTTGAAGGGAGACTGATGAGAGATTAGCGTGCTAGACAAGCTGTCGTTGGCTCTGCTTTCATTGCCCTGAGATAAATTATGAGCTGTGTTTTGTGTGGAAACACAGCTAGCATTAGCAAGTAGACTACCACTCTCATTCATCATTGTAGAAGCGTTTTCGCTTGCTAACAACCTCAGCCAACATGTGTGATTTAAGACTTTTAATATCTCTTTTAGCATGTTATTAATGAAAGCTTTAATAATGGAGGGGGGCACTCCCGCCATGTCTGGTTGAATAAAACAGGCAGGTGCAGGCTTCACCAACACATTCAGATCAACATCTCTTTGAAATAACCTGGTTGGCCAAATGAACAAAGTTGTTTTACTAAGCCACCACCTTTATTTTTCATTGATTTTAATCTTTCTGTTTTAAAATACATTTTTTTAAGATACTTTTTAAAATTACGATGTAGATCTGTGCTTCTGAGCTGATTAAAAGTTGTTGTCCTCACAGGACAGACTCTACAAACTTGTGATTTTATAGAATATGACCCTGAACAGGATAAGTGGAAGAAAATGAATGAATGAATGGATGGATGGATGGATGGATGGATGGATGGATGGATGGATGGATGGATGGATGAACAGCAGCGGGCTCACCCCGACAGTATTCATATTATAACGGGAGACTTTAACAAGGCCAACTTGATGACTGTACTCCCAAAATTCCACCAACAGGTCAAGTGTTCTACAAGAGGGGAGAACCATGTTTATTCCAACATTAAGCACACTTACTTTCATGTTTGGATCACATCACAGCTGTTATCAAGAAGGCTCAGCAGCAACTTCACTTCCTGAGGGTCCTCAGGAAGAACAACTTGGACTCAAACCTGCTGCTGACCTTCTACCGCTCATCCATTGAGAGCCTGCTGACGTACTGTATCGCAGTATGGTACGGCAGCTGCACTGAGGCAGACAGGGTGAGGCTTCAGAGGGTAGTCAAGACAGCACAGAGAATCGTTGGCTGCCCTCTCCCCTCCCTGACAGACATCTACACCTCCCACTGCCTCAGCAGAGCCAAAAACATCATTAAGGACAGCTCACACCCTGGCTTTAAACTGTTTGACCTTCTGCCCTCTGGCAGGCACTACAGGTGCATCAAAGCCAGAACAAACAGACTCAAGAACAGTTTCTTCACCAGAGCAATCACCTCCCTGAACTCACACACTCACCCACTCTAACTGTACAATACCCACATCTCTGAGCAATATTATATCATTCATATTGAACAATATCGATCACTTCTGTATTGTGTAATATCCAGTAGTCATCCACTAGTGCAATATTCATTCACCAAGTACAGTACTCAGCATCTTCATTATTATATGCATATACTTATTTTATTTTTTAAAATGTATATATTTTCATACATTCTGTTTTAGTTTATGTATATTTTTAGAAGTTCTATTTTATATTTTCAGGAGTGTGACTTTCTACTCCATGGCACTGAACAGGAGTGGCCCTCCAGTCTCATTGTACATTCTGTATAATGACAATAAAGGCATTCTATTCTATTCACTGAATATAAAGCTGCAGCATTATTACTGATCCATAACACTAATGGGGAACATTTTGCTTCAGAATAAATGCTTTCATTTATAACACTTTATGTAGAATTTATCATTAATACAGTTTTATATGTTGTGAGGTATTTTCAGAGTAATTTAATGCTACATTTGCTAAAGTAGTGGTTGTAAAAGAATCATGCACCACTTGTCATTGCTATAAATAGATGTTTCAAAGGACTAGATGTTTCAGTGCCTAATGATTCAGCTCTGTGTTTATGAGTGGGTTGTGAAGAGACATCTGAGATGGTTTGACCTCGATGATGACCACTTATCGATTTTTACTCCTGCATGACACATCATCAGTTGTGTACCCCCGCCTCCTTGTGTGTTTGAGCCATTTACCACAATACACTGTCAGCTGGGGCAGGCCCACCACAGGCTGATCAGACCTGAGTGTGCGTCATCTAGGGTGGTCCCTTAGCTCCCCACACTGTCTCCTTTCTTCTCAGCCACAGCCAGTCACTGCTTGTCTCAGCAACTGTGGCCAGTTCTTTAATGGTCTTCCTCTGGCTCTGACCACTGATGCAGCTTCCTTTATAAGCCTTGCTGTGGAGCTACCAACAAAGCCCCTGCAACCTACCTCCACTGGGCACACCTTCACAATCCAGCCCCGTTCCACTGCTTCAGCTGCCAAGCTGGCATAACGCAGCTTTTTCCTTTCATGTGCTTCATCGATGGCTTCCTCCCAAGGGACCATCAGCTCAGTGATGGTGACATGGTGGAAGGATTTGGACCAGAGAACCAGACCAGGCACATATTTGTAACAACAATTTCTAACGGGAAGGTGAGTCTCTGGGTTAGGTCAATGCACATTTCCCAGTCCCTAGCTGCATCCAGTGGGCCTGCGTCTATAAGCGAGGCATTGGTTCGCTGCTTGTCCACCTACCGGATGAAGGTTGTCTGTGGAAAGATAGGCTGGGCAGCTGGTGGAACAGCATTGATGGTGGTTCTTCTGTCCTCCAAGTCAGAGACTAGACACTTGAGCACCTGATTGTGCCTCCAGGTATATCTTCACTGAGTCAGACTGACCTTACAGCCCACCAGGATTGTTTTAAACCACCATGGTGTTTTGGCTTTTTTAGAGTTTTAAAACTTATTCATGATTGTTTGTGTTTCCACAAGTATCTTGAAATGTTTGAGTCTAGCGATTTAAACTAAGCAACAGAGGGTTTGTTAGGGATCAATGAGAACAACTCATTGATTTTAGGCAGAATCATCATTTTCATTGTTGCAACCCTCCTCATGAGTGATTTAGGTGAAGTATTCCAATTTATGAGATCATCCTCTACCATTTTTAGTAGAGGAATTTGATTCAACTGTACCAAGTCTGACAGTCAGGCATAAAAATTTATACCTAAATTTCTAATGTTGCCTGGCTGTGGTTGGGTGGTGGAGATGCAATTCAGAGGCAGAACTGTTAATTTACTCCAGTTTACTTCAGTAATCTGATATAGATGAGGATTTATCTTAATCGTATGAGTGTGATCATCTTTTGAAAAGAGGTTTGTGAGTTACTAAGGAAAAGTAATAAATCATCAGCCATTCATCCATCCACTTTCTTGCAGTTATCCAGGGCTGGGTCGTGGGGGCAGCAGCTTAAGCAGAGAAACCGAGACTCCTCTCCCCAGCCAGCTCATCCAGGGGAACACTAAGGTGTTCCCAGGCCAGCTGAGAAATATAATCTCTCCAGCCTGTCCTGGGTCTGCCCCGGGGCTTCCTCCCGGTAGGAACACCTCACCCAAGAGATGAGGAGGCACAATAGTCAGATACCCAAACCACCTCAACTGGCTCCTTTTGATGTGGAGGAGCAGTAACCCTAGTCTGAGTGCCTCCCAAATGACTGCACTCCTCACATTGTCTCTAAGGGAGAGGTCAGCCACCCTTTGGAGGAAGCTCATTTCTGCCTCTTGAATTTGCGATCTTTTTCTTTTGGTCAGTACCCAAAGCTCGTGACCATAGGTGAGGGTAGGGATGTAGACTGACTGATAAATCGACAGCTTAGCTTTCACGCTAAACACCCTCTTCAAAACAACAGACCGGTGCAGCGTTCGCATCACTGCAGACACAGCCCCAATCCATCTGTCAATCTCCCGCTCCCTTCTTCCATCCCTTATGAACAAGACCTCTTAAACTCCTCCACCTGGAGCAGCAACTCATCCCTGAGCTGGAGTGGGCACTCCACCCTTTTCCAGGTGGGACTTGGCCTCAGAATTAGAGGTGTTAATTCTCATGTCAGCCGCTTCACACTTGGCTGCAAACCGCTCCAGTGCAAGCCTGATGAAGCCAACAGGAATGCATCATCCGCAAAAAGCAGAGATAAGAATCTGAGGCCACTAATAACTAGCTGCCCAATATAAAATATCAACATGCAACAATCTGAAGGACAGTAAATGACCTAGAACACACACAGACACTGACACACACGTGCATATGCAATAGGCATTTTTTTGAGCATGTTGAATAGAATTTAAATTAATTTGAATGATATATGTATCAATCCTTGTGCTATTTTATTGTTCTTCTTCTACTGTTGTTCTTATACATCATAAATTATATTTAGATGCTTTGGGAATATTTTATTTTTGTTTTCAAACAGCCAATTTTGAATTTTGAATTTGAATTTAAGGGCAAGAGATAACATAGATAAAGGGAGTGAACTTTCTGGAAGCATGAAATCTGACTATCTCAGTGCAAATCAATATTCATCAAGACAATATGACACAGAAACTAAAATGAACGAATGAAGGAATAAGGTTAATTAAGAAGCTACATATGGAAATTAAGAGGGCACACATGGAGAGAGGAGGAATGGTTCATTATATATATCTTCATCTCTTCTTCCTCCATATCTTTTATTATGCACAATTTTCCTTTCAGACCTCTCACACACACAACCACACATACTGAGAAGCACTGTAATAAAATGTAGCAGCTGTGTAAAATGCCAAGCTGGCCTTTTCTCAGATATACAGTTTGAATCAGTCTAAATGTTACCCTTTCTCTCCTTCACCAGGAAGAAATGAAAAGGAGAAGGACAGGGAGAGCAAGGATTTACATGACTTGAGGGATGGAGGAGACTTGGGGGAAGGGAGACTGGGGCAGAAGGGAAGAGTGGGTGGAGGACTCTGGGGAACATGAGGAAACAAAGACAGAATAAGCCACAGACATTGTGGGGATACAGACAGCAGCTCAGAGATCAGCTTTGCAACCGCTCCAGAGGATAAGACAAGTAAAGAGTTTCACCAAAAACAATAAGTCTCAAAGAAACATGAGGGAATAATCCCTGATTTTACACAGTATATATTAACCTTGATCCTTGTGGAGGGAGGATTCTGAAATCATTCTGATCTAAACAACAAGGAAAAGTAAAACAAAAACCAAAAAAACAGGGATGGATGTATAAACAATGTGTGTGTGTGTGTGTGTGTGTGTGTGTGTGTGTGATATATATATATATATATATATATATATATATATATATATATATATATATATATATATATATATATATGTATATATATGTATATGTATGCATATATGCATATATGCTGTTTACACATACACCTCACACTTCAAGACGATTGCACATCAAGCTGGACTCTTGAACGACCTCAGCGAGATCATTAAGAAGACTGGCTATGGATACCAACTACAGAATGGAGCAAACATCAGCCAGCTCCTCTAGATGGATGACATCAAGCTGTGCTATTACTGTTCAGAATTTACTGTTCAGAAATTTCATGGCAAATAATTTACAGTGTTCTTAACTTTAATGGGTTCATTCGTATAATAACTGGTAGCTAATTGTGATGCTGTAAATTGCTCCTGTCGTGCAGAACCAGTTTGCCTTCTTTTAGCCAATGTGCTTTCTTGTCTTGTTTTTTTTTCTTTTTTCCCCTTTTCTTGGCCCTTTATGCTTTATGCTATTATACTGTTCATTTTTTCCCTTCAATAGTTTTTTCTTTTGTTTGTGATTTCAGAAGTGACACCAACAACCATATAAATACAGTTAGGGCAGTGGCTGTGATAATAAATATAAATCTGGAATATAACTCTTGAACATACTGTATGAATGCACACAGAATAAATTGCACAGATGGACCTCCATAACCAAGTGGCTGCCATAGTATACATGTACATCTGTGCTGAGTATGGCCTGGAAGTCCCAAAGTCAAACTGGAATACACCCCCACTGGTGTTGAGAATGATCCAGCTAAGACTTGTAGATACAGACAGACAAACTGGTGATGGCTAAACAAACGGACATAGCAGCAGTGGACAAGCAGAGGAAGAAAGCCATAGTGATAGATGTAGCAATACCAAGCAACAGTAACATCAAGGAGAAGGAACACAAGAAGCTCGAGAAATACCAAGGGCTCAGAGAACAGCTAGAAAGGATGTAGAAGGTGAAGGCAAGAGTGGTCCCCATGGTAATTGGAACACTCAGGGCAGTGACCCCCAAATTGGGAGAATGGCTCCAGCAGATCCCAAGACCATCATCCGAGATCTCTGTCCAGAAGAGCACAGTCCTGGGAACAGCTAAGATACTCTGCAGGACTCTCAAGCTCCCAGGCTTCTGGTAGAGGAGCTGAGCTTGGAGGAGGACAAGAATTTTATTTTTTACTGTCAATAAACTTCATGCAAAATGTAGTAAAAGTAGAGCCTACAATAGTAGATCAAAAACCCCAACCATCATATGATCATCTATGAGCAAGAATCTGTCGAAGAGGGTGGAAGATGAACTACCTTACAAAGAAAGAGAATTCCAACAGGACCAGGCTCAGGGCACTCCCTCAACCTTAACTAGTTGAAAGAGTTATGGGAAACAAAAGGCAGAAAGGGGAAGTGCAGAGAGACCACAAACAATAATCAACCCCAAACAGCTTTTGAGTGAAAAGTGGGGAGTGAGGGGGAGAACTCCCCCAATGGCCTTAGCCTATATCAATGGGTAACATGAATTTTAATTATAAGTTTAATGAAAAACAAAATTTTTAAACCTAATCTTAACAGCATCTAATCTTAAAATGGAAGTTGGTTCCAAGTGCCTTGAGCTGACAGTTTGTTGTGATTTTGTACTAAATAAAACGGAATTGAATTGAAATTCCACAGGAGGTCTGCCTCCTATTGTACTTTTGGAAATTCTACCACAAGTAGGCCTGCTTCTGGTACTATGAGGTCTTAATGGGGATCATCTTTATTGGGCCTCGCATTAGCAGCAAATCAATATTTTGTCTTAGCTCCTGTTTCCTTTAAAACAGAACCAGTTCCCCACCATATGTGATATTGTATCTCATATGGTGTGATGCACAGTTCAGCATCTAGTGTTAAACTTTTATGGTAGTGTATTCATTTTTTGGCCCATAAATCATATTCTCTCTCATTATCTCTGCACTGAAGATCTTCTTATTTATCCTCTGGCTGCGGCTCAGGATCAGAGGTGAACAGGTGAAAGCTCCTTCCCATTGCTTCTCTATTTGGAGCAGCCCTAATGACAGCAGATGCCTTTTAGATTCAGAGTGGTAAGTAATGAGCATGGCGGAGACAGTTTGGCAAGATGGACTGTTTGGGCATCTTCCAGTGCACCTGCAAATTTTGTTAAAGTAAATGTAATTGTAAGAAAAAAATACAATAAAATGGTTATCATATGTTTGAAGTGATGAATCATTTTTCTTCATAATTAATTCAAAGAACTTTAACTGCTAACAAGAATAATGAGCAATTGTAATCAGATGCCTCATAAGCAGATGAAATACTGACCAACAGCTGACCGACTGCTTCTCACTCTCACTGTATGCTGGAGGGAAATAACCTTGAAGTGACAGCACATTAGCTGAGCAGTGGCGGCATGGTGGCGTGGTGATTAGCACTGCTGCCTCGTTCTCCTCGTGTCTGCGTGGGTTTCCTCCAACAGTCCAAAGATACTGGGTTAGGTTAATCGGCCTATAGTTGTGAATGTGAGTGAATGGCTGTCTCACTGTGTTAGCCCTGTGACAGGCTGGTGACCTGCACCCCGCCTCTCGCCCTATGACAGCTGAGCTAGGCTTCACCCTCTTCTTATAAGTGGAAGAGAATGGATGAATCAATAGTTGACCAGTGCTCCGAAACAGATCATTTCAAGGAGAACACCTCAGATTCAGGTTGTTGCAGTTGCCGAAATGAAAGAAAATTCTTCTTTATCAAATCTTCTCCTCCCAATGTGTGTCAAGTTCAGAAGAGACAGTAGAACAGTTCACTCTACTATGTTGAATGATAATTTTAACTTGCTAAAGGGTAGCTCAAAGCTCATGAGCACAGAGCAAAATCTACGTAATAAGATGGAGTACAAATTGTACAAATTTGCTCTGGAGGTACTCCATTTGGAGTACAAAAGGAGTACAAATTGAAGAATTTAAAAAAAACAAAAAACAAACACAGTTGAACAAGTGCTGAACAAAACATGGCATCCACCAGTCTCTAAGTTGCCACATTCTTAGTCATGCATAACTTTAGGCCTTAGGTACAATTTAAACAGGTGGGATAAAATAAAAATTCACCCCTGTACAGTTGTCATGAAAGGGGGAATTAACCATAGAGACTGAACATGTTTTTGTAGGCTGTATACATGTTGAAAATGTGGGCATTTTAACAAAGAAACCATGGGGTTTAACTAATTCTGGGTGTCAGCCTGAAGTGGCCATTAAAGTACATAGACTATGTTATGAAAAGTATTCACTCACCCATCTAAATAATTGAATTCAGGTGTTCTAATCATTTCCATGGCTACAGGTGTATAAAATCAAGCACCTAGAAATGCAGACATTGTCTGCAAACATTTGTGAAACATTGGGTCGCTCTCAGGAGCTCAGTGAATTCCAGTGTGGTATAGGATGCCACCCATGTGGTCATGATGTTTCCTCACTACTAAATATTGCAACTGTTAGTGATATTATAACAAAGTGGAAGCGACTAGCAACTCAGCCACAAAGGGGTAGGCAACATGAAATCATAGAGCGAATGCTGAGGCACATAGTGCTCCTGGGTCACCAATTTTTTGCAGAGACTATTGCTACAGACCTTCAAACTTCATGTGACCTTCAGATTTGCTCAAGAACAGTGCATAGAGAACTGCATGGAATGGGTTTCCTGTGCCCAAGCAGCTGCATCCAAGCCTTACATCACCAACTGCAATGCAAAACGTCAGATGCAGTGGTGCAAAGTACACCACCACTGGACTCTAGAACAGTGCAGACATGTTTCTCTTCTTCTGCTGGAAATCCAATGGATGAGTCTGGGTTTGGTAGTTGTGAGGGGAACTTCCATGGATTAGGGCTGTGGGTGCTATAGTTAGCGTTAAAGAAAAGCTATTGATTTACCAGTCAATCTACATTCCTATCCTCAGTTTTGGTCAAGAGCACTGGGTAGTGACCAAAAGAATGAGGTCATGGATACAAGCGGCAGAAATGAGTTTCCACTGAAGGGTGGCTGGAATCTCCCTAGAGAGAGGGTGAGGAGCTCAGTCATTTGAGAGGGACTCCGAGCAGAGCTGCTGTTCCTCAAGATTGAAAGGAGCCAGATGAGGTTTGGGCATCTGACTAGGTTGCCTCCTGGACGCCTCCTGCACACCTCCTAGGTGAGGTATTTTGGGCATGTTCAACCGGAATGAGGTCCTAAAGTAGATCCAAGTCTTGCTGGAGAGATTATACAGTATCTCTCTGCTGGCCTGAGAATGACTCAGTGTGCCTCCAGATGAGCTTGAAGAGGTGGCCAGGGAGATGGAAGTCTGAGCATCTCTGCTTAGACTGCTACCCCTGTGGGGGGCATAGGGCAAGAGGCAAGGTTCACCCTGGACCGGTCTGGCCAGTCTGATGCAGGGCTAACACAAAGAGACAGACAACCATTCACACTCACACCTATGAGCAAATTAGAATCACCAATTAACATAACTCCATTAACTGCATGTCTTTGGACTGTGGGAGGAAAGTGAAGAAAACCCACACAAATATGTGGTGAACATGCAAACTCCACACAGAGAGGAAAGAACCCAGGACCTTATTGCTGTGAGGCAACAGTGCTAACCACTGTGCCACTGTGCTGCCCAGGACAGGTGAATATCTAAGTAAATACAAACTCATTGATACTAAATTAGGATTATTTATGCTGCATTGATTAACTTTTTTTTTTTTACTGGATTTAACTGCTTTGCAATTGTTACTTGCCAGTTATTCCATGTGTATGTGCTAATGGCATGCCTTCTGAACTCTGCTGAGACACTGAGGGGTGTTGAGAGCTTCTAAGGGGTTAAAACATGTCTGTCGGAAATATTGTTTGAATACATCTGCCTTTTGTTTCCCAAGCTTCTTATGCTTTGGAAAGCACAATACAGCAATTGCATGCAACTGAAAACACACACACACACACACACACACACACACACACACACACACACACACACACACATATACAAATGAAAGTGGCTGCTGGTTTTCCGGGCTTCATTCTTGAACACAAAGCATTTGCATCAGGTCATTACAATCACTGCCAACAAGCATGATGAAAGATTGTTGAAAGGTCTGTATTTAACTCACATTCACAGTGCTTCAAATTTGAGTTTCACTGGAAGGAACTTTCAGACTTCCTCACTGCGATATAAAACACCACCACAAAGTGCAATTCAGAGCGATACTGTGAATTCCACACTCTAAAAACTTCTATCCAGATCCCTTCACTGGCTTTTGACTCATCACCTGGTCCCCATTCATAGAAATGTTTTAACATAAATTTTGTGGTCTGTCCATCCATTTGGTGTGTGGGAGATATATACTGGAGTATTATAAATTATTAGCACTATAGGACACTTTATTTTAGTCTGCATATGTTTAACCTAATTAGAAGTACAGTGATCTCTCACCTTTCGCGGGGGTTACATTCCAGAGACCCCCCACGATAGGTGAAAATCGGTGAAATAGCAGCGTTATATTTATTTTATGTAAACCCTTCCCACACTCCTATAAACCTTACCCACTTTCTTACTACAATTTGAATGATGAAGATGGTGAATTATGTAGCATTACAGCTCGTCCGAAGGCACCACTTCATCTGGTGCTTCACCGGATGGTGTGGTATCTTTGCCCTCGGCCGTAGCTTTCATTTCTGCTGAAGGTGTAGGCATAACTGATCTCTGTGTCTGAGTGATCGACATTGTTACGGGCGTTATATAAATACCTATATACTGCGAAATCCCGCGATATAGCAAAAACTCCACAATACAGAATTAGATATATTTTTAAAAAAAATTGCGATACAATGAAGCCACAATAAGTTAACAGGGAAATAGCGAGGGACGACTTTAATGTATTCATCTCACATACAGAGTATTCAAAGCATAGGTGACCCGCATGTTGTGCTTGAGGATCTGCACTACTGAGGTGATTGGTGTGTGCATGTGTGTGTGTGTGTGTGTGCGTGTGCACTATGCTCAGACACTACATGTGGACACTTTCAAAGAACACTACCGCCTGGGCTCATCAGACAGGAGCCCTCTCATTCAAAGGGAATAGGGTTCTTCAAAAGAGAGTGTTTTGACAAGTAGTGAGATAACAAAGTTTTGCAGGTAAGAGTGACATATTAGGGCATAGTAGGCCACCCTCTAAAATTAAGAAATCTACTATTGTTCTAATTTATTCCATTATATTATATATGGACTCCTGTGAGATTTCATTCTCACTAGAAACTGCAGCAGTGATGCCAGGAAGTGGTCATCCCTAGTCCCAGAAACAGTACCCATCAACAGGTCACCTTCCTCAGACAACAGATAAAAAAATCAAAAGGCAATTTCTGGAGACCTGCACTGCTGATCTGGTGATTGTTTTTTGCTGGGAAGCAGGCCAATCCATTTTTTTGCCACACTCACCAAACAGGTTAAATAGATCTAATAAATCATAACTAAAAGAAATGAATTGCATGTGTGTGTGTGTGTGTGTGTGTTGTGTGTGTGTGGGGGGGGGGGTTGTGTGTGCATGGAGGTGTATGGAGTGGAGATAAGGAAGCCATCAGTCTCCCTATACCTCCCGCACAGCTCAATTTGTTGGCAATGAAAGAAAAAAAATATAATTAAATAGAGAGAAAGGACAGCAAAGAGAAAAATGGAGGCGGGGCATTTTTGTCTGTATCTGTCTTTCTTTTTGTCTATCATTTTCTCTTTGAATCCCCCTCCTGCTTTTTTCCTTCATTGTCTCTTATTTCTCTCTAATCTTTTGACAGTGTGGTTAACCTTCCTTTTCTTTCCACACTTCAACTCAGAATAGTGGGGTTTTAACCAACCAAAGAGATTTAAACACACACACACACACACACACACACACACACACACACACACACACACACACACACACACACACACACACACACAATGGTCCGCCATTTGGTTAAAGAAGTGAAATGCTGTCTTATCACCTGTGATGAGGGATATGTTTTGTGGACCACACAAAGTGTCACCCCTTACGAAAATTATTTTACACAACAAGAACTGATACATGTAAGTATTAATTACATTTTGTTTCATCAGAAATGTGTGTGCATTCATAACTATTGTGTGAAGTGTTTTCTTTTATCATCTCTCATCAAATGTGTTATTTTTATAGTTGTGAAATTTGTTTGGCAACATTACTGTATCTATTCTGCATCTGAGTCCATTCATTCATTCAATTTTATTTGTATAGCGCCAAATCACAACAAACAGTCGCCTCAAGGCGCTTTGTATTGTGGGTAAAGACCCTACAATAACACAGAGAAAACCCAACAGTCAAAACAACACCCTATGAGCAAGCACTTGGCGACGGTGGGAAGGAAAAACTCCCTTTTAACAGGAAGAAACCTCCAGCAGAACCAGTTTCAGGGAGGGGCAGTCATCTGCTGCAACCGGTTGGGGCTGAGGGGAGGGAGACAGGACAAAAGACATGCTGTGGAAGAGAGACAGAGATTAATAATAATGATTAAATACAGAGTGAAGTATAAACAAGTAAATAAAGGTGAATGAGAAGAAACAGTGCATTATGGGACCCCCCCTCAGCAGCCTAGGCCTATAGCAGCATAACTAAGGGGTGGTTCAGGGTCACCTGATCCAACCCTAACTATAAGTTTTACTGAAAAGGACATTTTAAGCCTAATTTTAAAAGTAAAGAGAGTGCCTCACAAATCCAAGCTGCAGGCGATGCCTTGCAAATTACTTTCAACTCCCCCAGGAACCGCATGAAAACCAGCAGTCTGGGAGTGAAGTGCTCTATTGAGGTGATATGGTACTATGAGGTCTTTAAGATAAGACTGGACCTGATTATTCAAGACCTTGTATGTGAGGGGAAGGATTTTAAATTCTATTCTGGATTTAACAGGGAGCCAAGGAGAGAAGCCAATATGGGAGAAATATGCTCTCTCTTTTCTAGTCCCTGTCAGTACCCTAACAGCAGCATTTTGGATCAGCTGAAGGCTTTTCAGGGAGCTTTAAGGACAGCCTGATAATAATGAATTACAATAGTACAGCCTAGAAGGTATAAATGCATGAATTAGCTTTTCAGCATCAGTCTGAGAAAGGATGTTTCTAACTTTAGAAATATTGTGCAAATGCAAAAAAGCGGTCCTACATATTTGCTTAATATTCCAAGCAAATAATTTCATTTCGCGAGCACAGGAATTTATTCCTTGCGCATAAATTCAACAACCCACGAGCAGAGAATGTGATCGGTCACATTGATATAGTGATGGGTCAGGCGCAAATGATCCGGCTCCAAGAGCCGGCTCTTTGAAGTGAACGACGGGAAGCGAACTCCTGATTCTGAGCTGTATTTTTATTATTTTTCTTTTTGGAAGCCGCACGTGGTTAAGATGCGGGTGGGGGCAGACACACCGCACAGTGAGTACACAGAGGGAGAGGCTTATGCAAAGTTCACTCACAGACTGGAAAGAGCAAGAGGAAGTTGTGCTTTACATAGAGGCTACACGTGGGAATGGTGAGGAAAATGAGTGAGAGAAAACGTAGTAAAGTCTGGACACATTTTAATGTGATAGGCAGAGTGTAGACTGTGCAAAGTTAAAATTTCTTATTGAGCAGACTCCAAAAACAACCTGCAGAGGCATATGCAAATATGATGAACATGCATATATGCATATGCATGTTAATCCATCAGTGCGATTAGAAGAACAAAACAGGGCAGGTCATATCAGAAAGGGGAAACAGGATCAACTCCTCACAGGACCTTGATTTTTCTGAGTGCCAGTCTTTTGTTTTATAATTTATATTTGGAGCACTCTATTCTATGTTGAGTATATTAATAAACATTGGATATAATGTATGTTTTTACATTAGTAATTAATTCTACACATTTTTTGAATAAAAACTGAGGAGCCACTTGGGAGCCGAAAGAGCCGACTCTTTTCAGAGAACCGAGCCAAAAGAACCGGCTCTCTGAAAAAAGCCGGAATTCCAATCACTACTTTGATGGACAGTTCAGCTTACCGCATTAAACCGAGTTATACTGTGGCAGCAACATAGGAGCTGTTTTACGCCCTATTTGTTTATGATTTTGAAAATACAGTTTGCTAAATAAACTACCAGCAGTTATTGTTTTCTGTGCAGCAGTGGAAATACTGACAGCTGTCACTGGATTCAAAGGGATGTTCTGAATTCTGTGAAGTTTCATATATATATATATATATATATATATATATATATATATATATATATATATATATATATATATATATATATATATATATATATATACAGTGGTGTGAAAAAGTGTTTGCCCCCTTCCTCATTTCCTGTTTTTTTGCATGTTTGTCACACTTAAGTGTTTCGGAACATCAAACCCCGGATGTGGGGAAAACAGTAAAGGTGGACTCATCAGAGAACAATACATGTTTCACATTGTCCACAGCCCAAGATTTGCGCTCCTTGCACCATTGAAACCGAAGTTTGGCATTGGCACGAGTGACCAAAGGTTTGGCTATAGCAGCCCGGCCGTGTATATTGACCCTGTGGAGCTCCTGACGGACAGTTTTGGTGGAAACAGGAGAGTTGAGGTGCACATTTAATTCTGCTGTGATTTGGGCAGCCGTGGTTTTATGTTTTTTGGATACAATCCGGGTTAGCACCCGAACATCCCTTTCAGACAGCTTCCTCTTGTGTCCACAGTTAACCCTGTTGGATTCTGTCCTCTAATTACGCACTTCATGACAGATCACAAATGCACATGCAAATACAAAAGGCTGATACACAATAAAATAGATTGCTCATTTTTATATATATATATATATATATATATATATATATATATATATATATATATATATATATATATATATATATATATATATATATATATATATATATATATATATATATATATAGAGAGAGAGAGAGAGAGAGAGAGAGAGATGATCCTCCAGCAAGTTCTGAATTGGCCCTTTCCATTTCTATTGAAGGACAGAAAATGTAGTGATTTAAATTAGCACTGTTATTCTTTATCACATTTTGAGACATTTTTAATCTTTCAAGACTGATTTAATTGTTCTGCAAAGTACTTTATTTTACTTACTCAGAATTTAATGTTTATGATGATGTGTTAGCTTTAGGTCGGTCCTTCTTTTCCATTTCCAGACTCTTTTCATGTTAAGGTAAACGATCTGATTTGGCATTCCTGAAGACATCTCTTTGACCATGAAATACCCATTTCCTTAAGAGTGTTTTTTTTCCCCATTATTTTCTACCAGTTAACATGTAGGGAAACCATGAATTATGACTGTAATCTCTGCAATTATAAATTATATTTAATCATTATCCAGTATTTTTATCAAACCCCCTCATATTTTTGTGTATGTGTACACAGTGTCTATATCTGAGAAGAATGCTATAAAGGTCGTTCAGCACAGCCAGACTTTCTTTGCATTAGTTGGCCTGGCAAAACCTAAAACCCCATTCAGAGGAACTGGAGAGGCTTAAAACAACCAAAACAAGAAGACTCAAATATGATTGTAACTACAAACAGAAATACAAAAGTGACAAGAGCTAAGACTAAGCACTGAAATATTATTATGATTAAAAAAAAAAGAGGGTTAGGTTTACCCTAACAACAGCAGGTTTGACTGACTTTGGTATATTTCATCCTGATACCCAATGTCAGTCAGGCCCTACACTGATGCAGTGGGTCCTGGGTTCCTCGTGGTACACAACAATGCCCATCCTCAGGTAGCAAGAGTATGCAAGCAGTTCCTGCAGAATGAAGTAACTGATACATCTAACAGTATGTTTTGGTCCATCCGACGCCTCCAAGTTGTTCTTCAGACTGTCCAGGAGCTCAGGAGATACCCCTAGACACCATCTATTGTCTCATTAGGAGCATGTTAGAAGCATGCCCCCCACCACCACCACCACCAATTGAAAGTGCTTCTTTAATTTTTTGAGCAGTGTCTGCGATACAAAAGATACAGTTTGATATTTTAGGATGCCTCGCAGCAGTAAAATGGAATCCTGCTTAGTTCAATGCTTGACCCTCACTTCATAGTACACCCCTCTGGTTGTTCGGTCCAGTTTACCTCTGGTAACTTGGTTCCTTTTTCACAATAATAGAATTACTCTAATTTGCCTGTGGAAAGACTTCAATATAAAACATAAATAAGGAGAAATGTTCTGATTGATCAGCAATAATTTATTACAGGTTTAATGAAGATGACAGAGATCAGTAAACAGCAAAATAAGACTGATATATTGGGGGGGAAAACACCAAAAACTGAAACTGAACAGAAATTAGAGGAGAAAGAACAAAAGTACTAAAACTAAAAACAAAGTATTTAAAAAACTGAGCGTTTTTCTGTCTCCTGCTCAGACACAAAGGAGAGTGGCTACTGAGGACACAGCTGAGGGGTTACTGTGGTCGGGCCACTGCCAAGGTGGCTTAATGCAACCATCCTCTGCAGTGACACTGTTGTGGAAATGCCTGTCACCCTGCATTGGCTAGACATGGTGCAGCTGAAATGGAGCCCATCTCCTGGAAAATTAAAGTGTCTCACAATGGGAAATCAGTGATACTGGTATTAAACAGAGTGAGCCATTTCTGCTCTCTTAGAGTTGTCAGTAGTTTGACCAAAACAGTCACTCCTGCAACAATGTAGCAAAAGTTTTCAAAATTAAGATGTGGTGAAAGAAGTTTATCAATTTATTTACGCATTATGTTGATGTTGAGGTTTTGCAACTTTAAGTCACCTTTATAATATTGTAATTGCTGTGAGGAGCAAAACACAAGCTATCCTAATGTAGATAAACATGCTTTTCCTAAAAAACAGTACAATTTCAGTTATTTATTTTGCAGTGTGTGCATATCTACCAAATAGGGTTGCTACAATACTAGAAATTTAATCCTTTTACTGATACTGTGAATTTTTTCTAGCTAGATTCAAGAACTGTGGACAGATCAGTTCAACCAAGCCATGCCCCTTTTTCTGTGGTTGTACATTTGGTAGGAGGGTTACTGCAATCATTAGTGCAGCGCGTGTCCTCCAGCTGAAACCTGCGATGAACATATCAGACACCATCTTCAAAGAGGTGGATCCTCTGATAGAGGACTGTGGTCATGTTAAACATGCACATCTATGCATGACAGGGTACTATTGGGAGGGGAAACATGAGAATTGAAGAAATAAAAAGCTGTCACAATCCTATTCTACACAGTTTAGCATTTTCTAATTTAAAAAAAAATGATGTGTTGTCACTTACACAGTAGCCATTTGTGTCTCAATATAGTCATGGAAAGTACACTGTGTAAAATATATCCAGATCAGAGGGTGCAAAAAGGCTTTTGCACAGCCACGGGGGAGTTAACAGGTGCAACCTCATCGCTCCTGGTGGTGAAACATTAGTTAAAAACTAGATGAGGTGTGCACTCTTCATAAACCAGCAGAGGTACATTTTCCCAGAAATAAAGGTTTGGTTAATGGTGCTGACAAACAACTTCAAGCAGACCTTGTTGAAATAAATGACGACTCTTCAGATAATGATGGTGTGCATTACCTACTGACATGTATAGATCTGTTTTCTGAATATGCTTGGGTCAGACGCCTTAACCCTCTTGAGTCTCAGATAACAATTGGCCGTTTTTGAGTACTTTTGATTTTACCTTTATACTTCACCTTAGAAAAACTGTTTATCTTGCCCTGTTTGGTATCTTTTTTTTTTTCAGTAGAACCTCAGACGTGTGACTGTACAGTTATTTTGTTCATTTTGACATACTGTATTAAAACATTGAACCTAAAAATCACACAGAAACATAAAATCTGAGTAGAAAAGAGTTAGATGTTTTACTGTGAAAACCACAAACATGTTTAAAGAACAATTTTTATAACTTAAAGTACAAATATAATTTGTAAATCCTATTTTTTCCATTTCTTCCTGCACCAAAAGTATGAACGTGAGGA